>NIPM01000151.1:54000-145119 GCA_002738285.1 Holacanthella duospinosa | reverse complement strand
CAGACCCTCACGCTTCTCTTTCCAATCTCATTCCTAGAAAAAAACGGTCGCATGGCGTCGGTCCGCTTATGACTATGGTTTTAGCCTTACACTACACATGTTATTCAAACTCAACGGGGTTACATGAGATTCTATTCGGCGACTACCTTGAAGAAAGTATTCTGTGGCGCGAAAGTCATAACCCAAATTTAAAATTTTNATTAGGAATGGGTATAAAATTTTGTCAGGAATTTCAAAATTTTTTTGTGAATTTAGAAAATATCCGGGTACCAGGCTTTATACTAAAATTTTACTTATTTGGAAGGGGAAAATTATAAATGGGAACCTATACAATTGTCAGGAATATCAAAATATTTGTAAATTTAGAAAATACGCAAATTTGGGCATTATCAAGATTCCGAGTATAAATTAAAATTAGACAGGTACATCCACACTATCCTACAGCTGGGTAGTCATAACCCTTTACTAACATATTATTGGCTCAATTCCCGTAATTGTAAAGAGGGCCTGATAGTACTATTAAGGCTCATAGTGCTATTTGATTATTAGAAAATTTACGGGAACGAAAAACTTCACGAATGATAGAAAAGTTGTGATAGAATTAACTGCTTTGTCTATTCCTAACCGAAATGTGCAAGGAAGATTATCAAGGAGACAACTACCCTGTGTCCATAAAGTCACTACACAATTGAGAAAATGTGTTCCCATCCCCACAACTCCTCTCAATGAGAATTTGTATGGAGTTTGAGTGGATAGGATTGCATTGAGGGAGTATAAGACATTTATACAGAGGGTTCAGATAACGATAGGACGGGGTTACCCTAGTTCACATACTCTACCACCAGTGATGGGCAAATCCAATCCATTTTGAAAATTTATTTGGAATTTGTTTTAATTAATTTAAGTATGATAGCATGGTTCAATGAATCATCTGCTCGAAATGGCCACCATCCATCGCTAACCAATAATTCAGGCGGTCGTAAAATGCTCTTCTCACGTTTTGGAGCATCTAGTTATTGTTGTTTACGGTTGTAACAAATTGAGTTATCCTGTCTTTAAGTTCTTGAATGTTGGCACATGGTGGTGTGAAAAGTGTGGATTTCATGTATCCCCAGAAGAAATAATCTAATGGATTTAGATCTGGGGATTTTGCGGGCCATTCCTTTAGGCCTCTACGTCCAATCCACTTATTTGACCAAATGGAATCTAAGAGATGACGCGTGACGTTGGCAAAATGGGTTGGCGCACCGTCTTGTTGCCACCACATCATTCAGCATCACCATCATCATTCCGCATGTGTACAATTTGCATCTTGTGTGGATGAAAATTATTTTTATGTAAAATTTTAACAACTGAACCTACTCCGATCCCTGACTCCATTGATAGCTTTCTGACTGTAGAAAATGACCGAATCTGACATTTCATCTCCAGTGGCAGGTATGGCTCGTGTTGTTTTTTCATCCAAAAGTGTGTATTTGTTTTCCATTTTATCAATAATTCGTTTGATGGTATCCATGCTGCCAATTTGATGATTCACAGTTAAGGGATGTACATTATACCGTTCAAAAATTTGCTGGTATGATTCGTTGGAATATCTTTAACAATACTTAATAACTATTAAACGAAGGTTGTATGGAATCCCCATTACATACAACAAAACACAAGAAGAAAAACAAATTTAACAATGATAAACTGATAAACAAATAACTAAATTTATTTCCAATTTCTATTTGTAATTGTGTCAATTTATCCAAATCAGATTAGAAAGAAATCATTGAACTCAACAGAGATTAGGTAAGATCACCCATGTCACCCAAGCCGCATGCCCATTTTTGTTAGTGGAGGGACAAGACAGGGTGGGCTAGAGTGGGTAACCCCGTCCTATCGTTATCTGAACCCTTTGTACATTCATCTCAGGTGATTAGAACTAGCGGGAGCCAATAGTTTTTTCAACCAATCAGAGACCTCCAAAATGAGTCACATTTTATGGTTCTTTTAATTTGATAATCTGATAGTCTGATAATACAGTAAAACCTGTGTTTGTGCAACAAGATTGCTCCGCCTCTTCTCACTTTTCCCATATGGTGGTAAACGTAAAACTCAAATAATTGGAGGGCACTTTTTCAACTTTGGCCAAAAGTTTTAATTTTTCAAAGTAAAGTTAAGTGAAGTAAAGGTTTTTCTCATTACCATTGCTAGAATCTCGGGCAGAAGTTAAATTAACGACTATAGTTAATTGTTTCGCTAAGGCTGAAAAAATTGAATAAAACTTAGATTTGAAATACAACGGAACCTTTAACGGCATCTTTACGGTATTGGGAGTGTCTTTCATTATACCTAACGAATCATAATTAGTTTCACAAACACAGGTTCTACTGTACTTACAGTACATGATATAAGCGAAGAGGCCGATTTTGAGGGCCCTGACTAAAAAGTTGACAAAATGCTGAGCGAGGATACCTGACCTAGTTTTCCGATAACTCGGTCAGCTATTTTTCGTCAGCATTTTGTCAATGTTTTAGTCAGGGCCCTCAAAATCGGCCTCTTCGCTTGTGCCATGTGCTGTATGAGGCGTTCTATACAATTACGGGAATTGGGCCTATTCAGCATAAAGGACTTATTTTCTTTATTTTTTCTCATCTACTTTTATCATTCAATATTTAATTAAAAAATTTTAATTTCACATTGTCCTACCCGATTTTTGATATTTTGTATTACCTGACTCCTGGGGATTTGAGCATAAAGACTCAATCCCCTCTACTGTACTCAGAAGATGAGACAGTAGACTCCTTACTTGGCAATGAATGACCAGGAAGGAGGAGATGGCCTATGCTAATGGAAAGCACAGGTGAGTTTCGTAGTATCTTTTGGAACAAATATTTCTTTCACTTTTTGAACTCCACCCACTCCAGGTTTCAGTTATGTTGCGAGGTCACTCACCGCAGTCTCCAATTATATTTAGGCAAATTATGGATAAACGATTGGGTGGATAAAAAAATGGTTCTGTTTTTAACTAAATAGTCGGTCGAGTCTTACTATGGGTTTCAAGTTAAGGTAATTAATTTTAAAATTAATTATCGATAAAACAAACAACCTTCGGACTGAAGTAACTAATTTATTAAATGTATGGAAATTAACATCAGATTTTATTAACTTACTAAAGCTAACCCATACTAAAAAATTAGTCAAGCATGGCAGTAGTTAATTATATTGTCAGTTTGTAGTAGGGCTAAAAGAAATTAAACAATACTGTGGTGGGGCTTATACGCTACTTGGAGATTGAGACAGGGATTGCCAAAAAAATTTGGTTCCTGGTAGGGTCTGATACTACATCTTGGGTATTCCGGACACAACGCACTACCATTTGTGCTACAGAGCATATTTGTGGAATCCTGTTCTCAATCTCAATACAACTCCGAAACTCACCTGTGCTATCCATTAACACAGGCCATATCCTTTTTCCTGGTCATTCATTGCAAGGTGAGGAGTCTACTACCTCATTTTTGAGAACGGTAGAAAGGGATTGAGTCTTATGCTCAAATTCCCACAATACCCATTCCCTATTCTCAGAAGTGTTCCCGAAAACTCTAATTCTGACTCTCATGACTTTGACTCCAAGGATTTTTGGGAGTCATGAACCATTTAATAACCTATATTCATTTCAACATTTAATGAATTAGTTACCTTTGTCGAAAGGTTGCTTATTTTATCGATAATTAGTTTAAAAGTTTATTACATCTTGATTTGTTACCCAGAGTAAGAGTCGGCAGAATATTTAGTAGTGTTTTCCATGACTGACTCTCAGGATTTTTGGAAGTTGGGAGTCATTTAATGACTATGACTCCTCCGTGTTTCGGAGTCAGATTCATGACTTTTTTCAAACATTCTCAAGTGAGCGTATTGGACTTATTTCCCTTATTTTTACTCATCTACTTTTACTATTAAATGATTAGATAAATTTTCTTTTGTATTGCCCTACCCGATTTTTCATATTTTCTATAACGTGGCTCGGGAGGAATGACTCGGAGAATCGACTCGCAACTTGTAGAGTCTGAGTAATGACTTCCAGTCAGTGAATCTTACTCAGACCAAACAGGGAGTCAAGGGGAGCACTAATGTTTAGTCATTTAAAACATACAAATCAATTTTTTCATCCACCCGATCCCTTCCTCATAATTTGCCCAACTATGATCAGCAGCCGAGGTGGGTGACCTCGAAACAACTGAAACCTGGAGTGGGTGGAGTTCAAAAAGTGAAAGAAATATTTGTTCCAAACGATAGTATTGAGATTCATGACAGGTTCCACAACTAGGTTCTGAAGCACAATTGGTAGTGCGTTAGATTCGGAAAACCTATGGCATGGGATCATACCCCACCAGGGAATCAATTCATTAACTTACCTAGAGGTATCTATATTCACCCCGGGTCCAAACATACCGAGCATACCCAAGCAAAACCCTAAAATTATTCCTTATTCAATAAGGGGGTTGAGAAAATACTGCTTACCTAAATCTTAAGGTAAGGTAGGTTACCTCTTGGTTGTGTAGTCGGTGAGAAAAGTGGTATGGAAGGAGTTCACGTCATACAAGAAGTAATATGTGTATGGGTTGTGAGTGGAAGATGTGGGGTTGTGGGATTTAGAGGTATTTTTTTCAATCTCTTTATTACAAAAAAAAATTATTTATAATCCTTAACTTTTAAAATATACTAATCAATTTGAAAGTTTTAGTGATAATTGATCAATGGTTTTGTGGAGTGGAATTAATCGTTAGAGGTAAGAATCTATTCGTTTAATATTTTATACAATTAATTTAACCAAAAATTTTGAAGATCAAACTGAAAGGAATCATTTCGGTAAACCAAGAAGTTTGAGTAGATCAAGTCACTTGTTCTACTCAAAATTATGTTGACCTGAGTGATTCCTTTCGCCTAAAATGTCACAATTTACTTTTTCGCAAAATATTAAATACTAATTGTATTCAACATTCGCAAATTGATTTGGAAGTAATGAGTCAACTCCGGTACCTGCCGTGACAACACCAAATTACTTCCCTATCAATCTACACAAAGACCTAACCTTTGACGTCCAGTAACTCATGGCCTGTTCATCAGTGCTTCTTGTTCTTTTGGATGTTCTTTTGAAGTATCGCTTTCGTATGTTTTGTGTTGTGGTGCTGTCACAGCTAATTGTTACTGTGGAGTTGACTCACAACACTAACAATTACTACATAACGGTGATAATACTCACCGAATGATCAATTGACACTTCAGTTGTTGAAACTTATTATTTACTAAAACAGTAAAACTAAAATAGTTTAACTAATACTCAGTAACCCTGCTCAAGTTCAGGGGAACTTTTTCGGGTGTATTTGAAGGTTTAGGTAAGTTTCTATGCCTGTTTTCTTTTTAGAGCATTAACTTTGACAAAACCTAGGGTTGTTAACAAGTCTTAAAAAGTTGGGTATGTTGGGTAAGTTGAGAGGTTCTGTTGACCTCTTCTTAAGTCTCGTCCTGAATAAGGTTTTCGCAAACCCGGAGAAGTTACCTTCAACAGACTCCGGGCTTGTTTCCTAGTTTTGTTAGTGAATTGGTCGCCAGAGATCAAATTCTTGTGGCAATTCCTGTCTCAATCTCAAAGTTGAGGGTATAACCGCCACCACAACTCACCAAAAATAAAGATGCAATCATAATTCCGATAGTCGCCACCGAAAGTTGAGAGTCATAGTCATGATTCCCAGAGTCAGTGACTCGGCGCAGGCCAACTGGGAGTCATACACGAAACAAAAAGGCACCAAACTTTTCATTTCATTTAGTGATTAAACTAACTGAATCAAGGTCCATAGAGACCAGTTGTTGTCACTGTCTAGTCTTAATAATTTTAGTCTTTGGCATTGGAAATTTTTGGGAGGAAATTTCGAAGCGTTGGGTTCATTTAGTTGAAGCACCTCTAATAAATTGTTTATGTTTTTGTTCCTTATGGCAACATCCAATAAAGATGCTCCATGATTCCCAGTTTGGCCTGAGACAGAGTTATCGACTGGAGAAGCCACGGGATTCATAAAAAGCCAGAACGACGTGCGATACGTCATTTTTACGATCAGTATGTTCCAAACCCGCAAAGAAATCAACTGGAACAAGTCTCAGATTACGAGATATCGCAGGTCAAAATTCAAAAATTAAATGAAAGTAAAATTTACACATGTGATATATCATTTTACAGGTTGAAATGAGTAGATTCCAAATTCTTAGATCCGTAGACTCCAGATTGCCTTTCGCATTTTGAGATACAGCGAGTCAAAGTTTACGAATGTGGCAAATTAAGCAGTCAAATATACATGCCCTAGCCGACGCTCGCACGGCTAGGGCTGCCACGGGCATTCCATTAAGTAACGAAAGCAGATCAACAAAAAATGGTGTAGCAGATTTTGAACAAAGCAGGGAAGCAACCGAGGCAGCGTCTGTCAGCTGAATGTCTTAATAAATGGTATCTGATATGGCCGTATAATAAATAAAATAAATCATGATTGAGCGCACTTGGGATTTGCCAGCAAAGCCCTGTCCATGCCCAACGTTTGATCAGTAGATAGAAGCTAGGATTTAGTCCCTCTTAAAATGGAAATATGTAGAACAAAATTTATAATTTTTGGCTATTTACAAATTAATAGTTTTTCGCTATTTACAAATTAATAGTTTTTCGCTATTTACAAATTAATTATTTTGGGCTATTTACAAATAAAGTCTTAATTTGTTACTCAAAAATTTCTTTGTAAACGCAATTGACAGTAACCATCTACAAATTTACCTTGTCTGAGAGATTATATAACTTTGACTTTCACGTTACTTTTAGTCGGGCACCATCGTTATCTTTACCTTTACCTTTACATTGGCCTTGAATAAACACGGCGAAGATAAATAAATACCAACATTTGACAATAACTATCCTTGTGATTTGTTCATTGTCAGCGTTTCAAACCAAATCCAGCGCATTATATTATTTTTAACTTTTTAGAATGCCCGCACCTCGCCCGTCGATGCCATCATCCCTTTCACCTACGATAGCATTTTTTCCGTCCATGCCCGCATCCCTCACGTTTCTGCTTGGATTCCTCACGTCATTGCTTGGCTACATCCCGACCTTGCCCGTAACCTTGACCTATATGCCCTCATTCCTTTCTCCATGCTCGCATGCCTCCCATCCGTACCATGCATCAATGTCGTCCATGCCCGCATCTCTCCCGTCCCTGTTTCTATTCATCTCCATGCTCGCTCCATCTCTCCCATTTCTTATCCACATATCCCTTCCGTCCATTTCCAACCCTCCAGGCCCTGTCAGCATCCCTTCCGTACATGCCCAGATCGAAGATTCATTAAAAATATTGAGGTAGTATGCCAAGCTAACCCAAAATATATTGGGTTTGTTTGCCAATTTCACTCAAAAAAATCGGATCGGATCCCTGTTTCACCCACAGAATACTTTTCGCTTATGCGTAGTTCACTAAAAATATTTGCGTCATTGGCTAAGTAGCATATTGGGATCATATGCCAACTCACCAAATGTATATTTTGTACATATGTCAAATTAATTCAAAGTATATTGGGGGATATGTCAAATTCACTCTAAAAAATGTGGTAAGCTAGGTTCACGCAAAAAATATTGGTCGTATCGCAATTTCATATAAAGTGTATAGTGGGCGTGTAGAGTATTCATTCAAAGTATATTAGCGTTGTATGCCAAGATTAAGGAAATATATTAAGTTCGTATGCCAAGTATACGAACAATACGAAAATATACTTGCAATCGTTTTCTCAAAATTTATCAACGTCGTATACGAAGTTCATCCATAATATATTTCGTATGTATGCCAGGTTCCCCCATTAAATATTGTATTACATTTACCCTAAAAAATTAGGGTCGTATGTCAGGTTCACCCAAAAGATATTGTGGTCGAATACCAAATTCACCATAAAAATTTGGGGTATACCTTAACTTAATTCAAAAAATATTGGGTGGAGTATGCTAAATTCACTAAAATATATTCTTATCGTAGGCCAAGTTCACGCAGGTAAATTGGGGTCGTTTGCCAAGTTTACTCAAAGTATATTGTGTTTCGTATGCCAAGTCATTCAAATATTTTTGGGTGTCGTATGCCAAGTTTACCCGTAAAATATTGGTTTCGTATGCTAAGTTCACCTGTAAAGTTGGAATCGTATGCCGAGTTCACCACAATATTTGGATTTTATGCCAAGCTTACCCTAAATAATTTTGGGATCAAATACCAAGTTCAACCAAAATATTCGAGTCATATGCCAAGCTCACCCGAAATTCATTGGGCTCGTATGCCAAGTTTACCAAAAAAATATTGGACAAAACACATTACCCTTACTATAAATCGAACCTCGGACCGCTTCACCGAAATTCTTACTTCATAACCACCAGCCAACTGATTTTTTAGACATGAATAGGATTTCAAAACCTATCAAGTTAACTTATGCAAGTGTGTTACCAAACTTCACTTTATTATGAAAGGTCAGTCGGGTGATAATCTAAGTGTATATGAGTATCCCTATATATGTCTTAATTTTCTAAAAATTTATTAAATAAATCATCTTTTTTTGTCATTTTGGGGGAAAAATCAATCAAACAGCCTGATATCTTTTTGGAAAAAAAAAGTAATATCACCGCACCAAGAATCGAACCTCCGACCAAACCCATCAAACTCACATGCCATAACCATTCAACCATGGTAGTTTGTAATAATTGTGTCATTGTTTTAAAAACTTATAAAAAAAGCTTATAAGTAGAGTGAACATGCTCTTCACATTCCATCTCTCAAACCAAAAAACAGCCATCTGGAAACTAGATGAAAATTTTTTGCTGTATTCTCCCTATCTCTTTTTCCCATTTTTCATTATAAAATCAAAACTCGCACATTTGACCTCTGACCTTAATAAAAATAGCATTAGTGACATCACCATTAAATACCAATGATAATTGTAATAGGTTACCATATATCTAAATTGCTTAGTTTAAGAGAATAATTGCGTCAGACACGAAAAAACACACTGAATTATATAGAAGATTATTTTTAATGGAAAAACACAAATTACACAAATTTGTGAAGAAAAAAAATTCCTTTTCACCTAAGAATTAGACACAATCCTTTCAAGTAAGACTTGTTTTTTGGCCCAATTACATGCCAAATTATGGAGTTTCGCTGGCCCCAGTAATTCAACAATTATTGAACCGAAAAAAGTGAAAACTGCCTAAGATGCATATTCTTTTCACATGAAAATGTACAAATTCAACATTTTCATCACTATAAATTCTTTATAGACCGCGGATAAAATGTTTAGTATAATCCAATAAAAAAAAGCAGTTGTCCCTAGCATACGTCTTTCAGAAGTATGTGGAGGTAGTGAATATTACGCAAGGTACAAAAAAAGAGTTAACGGATGTTAATTTGGCATACGTTAGGGAGGATCCAATTTTTTTAACCTTTGGCAATTTAGCAAAACGAAGAGCTTTGTTCGGACATAAATTTACACCAAAGCGAAACCCATTACAATTAGAAATAATTAAACGTAACAACAAGGGATGCACACTAGCCGGGTTCTTCGTTGACTCGGCTGAGCTCGCTAAAATTTCAACTCAGTTCGGTTTAAGGCTCATATGAGTTGTGAAATATCAGCTCAGCTAGGCTCATTTCTCAACTCGCACGAGCAGCTCGCGAGCTGACTCGTGAGTCAACGTTTAATTATCGAAAATTCTTTTCTACTTCGACGTTACAAGCGTAGTGTGGTTACAAAAGTAGATTATGGGGAAAATACAGTGATATACGAGATTGCCATATGTTCTACGTAAGACGTTCCGTTCACAATTTGGTGAGTAGAACTTTTTCAAGAAACCAATTGGTTGACACAAAGTACGTTTAACGTCTTGCTGTGTTCATGTAAACAAAATTAAAAAATGATGAACAGATTTGGCAACAATTACTGAGATTATTGAAATTCAATAATTTCTTGTACAGAGTGGATAACCAATCACAACATCGTATCCGACTTTCAGGCGGGGTTCCGGAAGGGAAAATCTTGCGTTGATCACATTTTTACTCTCATGTATATATACAGAGAATGCAGGTGCGAAGATTTCCACTTCTTACGGTTTAACGGAGAACATAAAGATCATGAAAGGCCTCCTCCAAGGAGAATCTGCAAGTCCCACTCTCTTTAACCTCTTTATAGAGGAATTGGTGAATATATTTGATAGATGTCTGCTTGTCGGCTTTCGTCTCCATTTGCGATCTGTACATTTGCTTCTTTAAGCGGACAATCTAGTTGCTGTCACGAGAATTCCAACAGAAAATGAACCTCACTGCTAACTTCTTTCACCTACGAGGTCTCCAGCTCAATTTTTCTAAAACAAAAGTACATGTGATACGGCGTTCTGGAAGGTTGAAAAAAGAAGACAAGTTCTCCTGGAGAGGTAACCCAGTACAGACTACGAATTCTTATATGTACCTTGGCATAATTTTCCAATCGAAAGGGTCGTTCAACCTCCACTCTAAATCAGCGATTGGGGAAATTATTACAGCGCAAGGCACTGTATTTCACACACTAGGCAGGATGAAAACCCTCGACTTGCAAACTTCGAAATTTCGTTTTAATTCCATTGTCAAATCAACTACCTTCTACGGCTCAGGGGTGTGGGGATCACAACACACAAATGAAATAGAAAGTGTTCAACAGCAATACTTTAAGATAATCCTTCACCTTCCTTTCAGTACCCCCGATATTTTGTTCGTTTAGAGACAGGCTGCCTTCCATTAACCTTTGATGCATTCAGGTTTACCATCTCTCTATGGTTAAAACTCTTGACAGCTAACGACTCTAACCTTCCTCTAAATTCGTGTAAAGAACTTCGAAAAATCTCGTATAAACATCCTACCGAAAAATACAGTTGGTTTTTGCAGTTGGAAAGTAGGCTGAAATCTATAGATATGCAAGGGTTATATGAAAGGGGCTTAGCGAAAGAGGTCAAATTTGTCCATAAATTTCTACTCGCTGGGTACGAAAACCACTTGAGAAAACTTTACTTCAAATTCGCACAGCAACCCTACACTATTCCACACTATCATCAAATAAAACTCTAAATCCCCGAACAATTTCTATTGAACAAAATTTCCTCTTCGATGGCGACATGCATTCTACAAATTCGGCTAAATTCCAATCTTGTCTACAATAATGGAAAATAGTTTAAAATGGGAAATTTTGAGGAGAAACAATGCAAATACTGTGGAGAACAACTTTCTTTCTTTCATGCTATTTGGGAATGCACCGGCATATTGTAGAGACGAATTGTATTTTTGCAATTGGAGTCGTCCCTGCTGTTTGAAAACAAAATTCATCGAGAGTTCGATACAGCTAAATGCGTACATCACTTCCAGGAATTAAAAATTTTGATTGTGTAAGCAGTTCCGTATGCAATTTGCATGCCAATTCAAATGTTTTACTTTTATCGACCATGTCCTTTCTTTTTAGCCATCCCGCGTCCGTAGTGTTTAGTGCCGACTCCGTTTTGTTGAGCATGGCAGCTTCACCAATCGATTTTTTGTAATTTTGTGAGTAACCAAGAAAATCCTCAATATAGCTTCTGTACGGGTAGTAACTCGATTTGTCCGTAATTTCCATTTCGTTTAGATGAATCGAAATTCGATCAAACATAGAATGTAGTAAATTGTTAACTGGAGCATACGTGGAAATTTCTGTAACGTCGGGAAGGTCCGTCCCTATCTCAAGTCATCCTACAAGTCAAACTAAACTCCAACTCTGTCTACAATAAAGGAAATGGTTTAACTTGGGACTTTTTCAGGAGAAGCAGTGCAAATACTGTGGAGATCAACTTTCTTTCTTCCATGCTATTTGGGAATGCACTGGCACATCTCACATTCGACTAAATTACTTTTAAGGAAGGCCGAAAGGCCAATTCAAATTATCAAGGACATCTCAGAAGCTGCCACTGATCCAAACTTCACATTTTATTTATCACTTTTAATTTCAAATATTTTTAAACTTTTTCAGTAATTTTAACATTCATAATTTTATCTTATTTAAGTTTACTTATGCGCATAATCTCATTGATACGGAGATGGCCAACGTCAAATAAACTAACTTATTGATTGATAATTTCTTGTACAGTCTGAGCCAAAAATGCCGCGATCAGTAACACAGATTCAAGACAAAATAATAAAAGGCAATGAGGCTCATTGTGAAAGAATCAACCAAATGACAAAACTAATGTCGTTATCCTTTCGAAGAAGTTAAAAGGTTGTTTTTCATACCATATAATAGTAAATTTTAGCAATGTACTTAAAATTTTTAACCCGAAGATTTGGCGAGCTAGCTCAAGAGCTGTTCCCATTACTCAAGAGAGCCAATGCTCTAGCTCAGCTCGGCTCATGACTCATGACTCGTCCATTTATAAACGAGTTGAATTAGGTCGCTGGCTCAGCTCGTTTGCAAGCCTAAACAACTATCAACAACTTGCTTTGGAATTTTGCCACTGCGATTATTTTCGATTTTACACGGTTTGTACCGTATTCGGCTGATTACAAAACTCGTGTTATTACAAAGCTTTGTCGACCCGATTCTAAGTATTCAGTCTCGCTCGTCTATTTGAGGGGCAACAGACACAAAGTTATTCTTTTTATTAATTTAAGTGGAAATAATTTGACAAAAATTAGAACGAAATAGGACAAAAGCGGTTCATCCTATGTATAGTGGATGTAGAACTTACGACGCTTTATACATCAATTCTATTGACTTCAAAATAATACCGTAATTTAAATGATACTACGATTATGGCGACGAGCAGGCTCAAGAATTTTAATATTACATGGCTTGATGGGGTTAGGGATTAAGAGCACAGTAATAAAAATGTAAATAGCTCACCCCCTTTGATGTAAAGTAGGTAATTATGCGTAGTAGTAGAACAACGCTACCAGACGCCTTAATAGGTTGTATACACGTAAAAAGATGTGGACCTGGTTCGAGGTAACAGAAATATCGAGTCTGCGGGTTTTCCAGATAAATTCCTACCTACTTGAATGGGGAAACGCCAATAAGTCAGCTGAACTTAAAAAAAAATTAAAAGAGAAGATTATTATAACATGGTACAGCAAAACCCCTCATTCGGAAACTATCTCTCACTGGCTGCATAAAATTCACTCCGCCCCTTCTTCCTTTCAGGTACCGTAAAGTTTCACATATTTCACATAATTCGCAAATTGTTTATACACACTTGCCCTTCACATTATTTGAATGTTTACGGTAACCGTCACGTGAGGTGGGACGGGGTGGAGAGATCCGAATGAGAGGTTTTGCTGTAATATATTACTGCTAAATTTAGAGTCATCTACAAATGACTAATTGAGAGATTGCTTCTTAACTTTACTGTGAGTTAGAATCATGGAGAACATTTGCCAAGCAAGTTGTCTTTTCGGATGTTAATTTACGTTAGCTGTTCTGAACCATGAATAAATGATTCAACAAAATTTTCAAAATTTCATTCCAATTCAATTCAATGTGATGGCGGAATTAGAAATAACATTTCGTATAATAAATTATATCGTTGAAATAAACATTTCGTTCTTGACACTGAATTAAATAATTTAGAAGTATTTAAGACAGAATAAAGCAGGAGACGGATTGCCGGATTTGAAAATTCAGATTTCAATCGTCTCGGTCGCGAATCAAATGCCTTGACAACAAACAATTTTTATCGAAGTTGTTTTTCGGGGAAACGACAATTTTCTTTGATTTATTGGTTAATTGTTTTCTCCAAAAAGATCGACTTAACATTTTGCACGGTTTCCCTAGACTCACGATTTAGGCCCGTTGCACACCTAACTCTAAGGTGTCCTTCCTCCGAATGATTCTTCTGAGAATGTTTAAAATTTCAATTTATACCTAACGTCACTGTAACTCTATGGTTGCTCGGGTGATGAGTCGAGTGATATTTCACTTTAGAGAATCAATTTACAGTTGCCGTAACGCCTCACTTCCTCCGTCACTTTCTCTAACTTAAACAAAGTTGATAGCCAACCAACTTTACGACAGCGCAAGAATAATTTAGGGCTCGTCTGAAGAAACTTTAACAATTAGGTTAGCGTTAAAATAACTCTACGTTGTGATCAAACAACCTCTAAATGCGCTAAAAGTGACGGTTGACGTTATGGCAACGCGAAGATTGACGGGAGAGTTAGGATAACAAGTCCCAGACTCATCGCGATCTAAGTTGATAGAGAGTCACTTAAATTAGTAAATGATACGTGATTTCTATTGGAAATTTGATGCTGAATCGAATGCGCAAAGTCCCAGCCTTCTAGGGTGGCAATATCTAAAGATAAAGGCTCGAAACCACAACAAAGACCTTTTTCCAAGAAATTAGGTAGCAAGTTTTAAATTTATCTCAACATAAGTTAACAGATAGTCCCTTAGATTGGTAAATAATAAGTGATTCCTATTGGAAATTTGATACTGAATCGAATGCGCTAAGTCCCATCCCTCTAAGTAGCCACCATATAAAGATACATTCCCTAAACCATTACAAAGACATTTTTCCACGAAATTATTTTACAAGTTCCAAACTCATCTCGATATGAGTTGATAGACAGTCACTTATATTGGTAGATGATACGTGATTCCTATTGAACAATTGAACAAAGTCCAGAATCACCATCAACTTTGGAAACTACATCTACCTAGTAAACCAACACGAAGAACCAGGCCTCACATGAACGGTACGAAAAGACCAATTCATGATTCTGAGAAGGAGCTAATCAAAGTTATGAAAACAGGGCAAAACGATGAGTATGAACTATTCACGAAATTATTGACTCCAAAACTACAAAATATTGCGTTATTGAATCGGAAGTTATTTTTGAATTTTCAGTAATATATTGTGGCGCGGATGGTTACTTCTCGGATGAATTATGGGGGATTATTAAATGAATGGGTTTAAGATTCTAATTTAGTTTAACAGAAGATTTCTACTAGTAGTCTCATACTACTGTAGAAGATTCCGCCGGTTCTGTTCTGGAAATTGGGATAGGGTTATACTCACCAAGTACTCTGGGAAAGAGTAGTGAGTCCGGTGTGGGGGTACTATGGATTCCGTTTCACTGGGTATCTACCAGTACAGCAGACGATTCTTCTGTCCCGTTCCGCGGGAGAATTTCGCCGGTAGTCTAGTACTAGCACAGAAGATTCTGGTAACTCTATTCCGCGGAAGAATTCTGCCGGTAGTCTAGTACTACCGCAGAAGATTCCGGTATTTCTACTGGGGTTGTCCACTGGCGTTTCTATCCTTAAGTTTACCTACTAGAGTTTCTGTAGTACAGGAGAATTCCTACTGGTATTTCTAAGTTCCTTCCGTCTATGTACGGGGGATATCCTCGAGGTTTCCCTATTGTTTCCAATCCCCCGGGGGCTTCTACCGCCGGAGATTTTCTACCAGAGTTCTTCTACTGGAGCCTCTCTACCGGGCCCTATCTACCGCCGGTTTCTACCTACCGGGGATTCTCCCTAAAACTCTGTCTACTCTAACTCTAAGGACTCTACTATCGAGAAGCTATTGGATGTTACCTGATTTAGCTTCTTAGGTTTTTCCGGTGGTTTCCGATGGGGAATTCCGATGTATGTCCCGGCATCGACTCCCCGGGGTCACCGGGGCCCCGCGACGCCGTTTTCCAACTACCGACGCCGGCGGGCCCACCGACGACACCGGTGATACCGATGAAACCGGGATGAGTGAAGTAAGCGTTGGGGATGAGGGAAATACCGCCGCTCGCCCAAGGAGATGGTGTTTTGCCACGCGGGACTTCGACCCTGAGTGAGGATGGAGCCTCACCGAGTCTACGGTCTGGATACTATTGTCACACAAAACACTTACTATTCCGGGTTGGGAAAGGGGTGTAAACAGTTTTCCAGTCTCCACTCTCTCTGAGGATCCAATTTGTCAACTTCCACCAGACACACTTATAACCAAACTTATCTTACTGAACTTCTCCTTAACAATAGGGTAAGGCAAGAACGGGAAAACTTACAAATAAAGATGAGGTTACTTCAAAGTGAATGTTTATTAGACAAAGCTTAATTTCTACTTCGCTTGTCGCAGAACCTTACTCCACAAAGCGTGAACCTAGACTGCCCCCCTCCTCTCCCGAGACACAGGAAAGATACAGTTTTATTACTTTCCTGATAGGAAAACCACAAGCAACATTTAAGTGGTTTTCTTTCCTTCCTTATCACTTAAACAGGAAACCTTCATCCTGTACAAGCGACATTATCATTTCCCGATTATTGCAAAATCCTTCTTTCGAAAACCGATTTCGCCACAATATTTCTAGTTTGATCAACGACACTGAAATTGAATTGTTAGACTATTAAGGAGCATTTATATTTACACAACGTTAATTTATATACAGTATCTGCGAAATGTTCCTAATAAAATATACTTTGTAGTAACTAATACAGCATGGACCAATTTAATCCGGGCCGTAAAAAGTCGCTTTCACCAAAAAAAATTTGAAACAGCAAATAAACAGCGCGAAATACAAAAGTTGGAAGGAATGAAGTTAACGTGTGTTTGAGAAAACATTCCTCTGCAAAAATTAATTATTTGACAAGAGCAGCAGAGAGTTGAGAGAGAGAGTGAGTACAATAGAGTATGGTATCTTTGAATCTACTCAACTTCACTTAACAGAGAACCTGTCGACCCCTCTACCTCTCTGCCGTTTTTGGTGAAAGGCGAAGAAAGAAGGTCCTGATTAAAGTGGTTCATGCTGTACTACGACAAATCGTCTCTAAATGTCATTAGCAATATGTACAAGGTGTTTATATTTAAAACCACAGACTTTCCACATTCATTTGACTTAATTATGTTTGAAGTAGGTAAAGTTGACTCAAAAATTAAATTTCCACCTCACTCAACATAAAATATGCCGACCCCTCTCTCTTCGCCTCTTCTTAATTTTTGTTGAGACACACCATCCTGCGAAATCCTAGATTTTGTTTATTTCTTCAAACACTGTCATAATCGGACTGTCAATTTTTATGTAAAAGCCCCTTGCGGTGACATGAAAAAATGACGTCATGTAAAAGCATGCTTTTTAGGATACTAAAAATATTATTCACCCTCAGCAATAATACAGAGTTTTTAAAAGTTGTTACGGAGATACCCCACACTTCACTCTTTCACCTACCTAAAGAGAAAATTTTTAGTCAGTGACATTTGAAAAAATTGAGCAGTGGGTATGTGCATTAGGTGGGTGAAAGGGTGAAGTGTGGGATATCGCGTAACACCATTAAAAACTCTTTGTAGCAACCGCGGACTCTTCACATACCATTGACGTAATTATGTTCGATGCAGATCCAGGTTCCTTGTGAGAAATAAATTACCGCACAGTCTAATTAAAACTTTATGTGATAAGTCGTTAAGAGTAAGCATGAGCTAATGCACAAATCACGACGGATAGAAACGAAATTCCATGTAACCGCCTGCAATTACTATGTTCGTGGTTCATATTAGTGTCATATGCACGTAAGTATAAATTAAACCTCGGACATTTCACATTCACTTGACCTAATTATTTTCATTTCCGGCATTTCTTTTTACTAGTACTAATGCTATGCTTAGGGACGATAAGTTTGTGTATAACATGAAATTTGTTGTTTCATTAGTAATACTCTATGCCAGAAACCTGAGTGAATATAGACTAGATTCTAACGTTCTGCCAAGGGACTGCGCCTTCAGTGTTGAATAATGTTCGAAACTGATCCCTAATTTGAGCCGTATTCGTAGACCGATAGGAGGAAGCGCAGTGTCAAACCTCCAATTTCCTTCAGCATTGTTCCTTGAGTCTGCAGTGATTGTGTTGTAATCGTTTTTCGATATTATGAAATTGTCTAGGATTACAGCCGATTCTACTATTTTTTAGTCAGTGCTGTCTGCACTGACTGCACTTATCACAGAATGAAGAATTCGCCATCTCGATGACAGAATGCCAAAGGCATTCTCCTCTACCATTCGCCCACGAGATTGTCGATAATTGAAAATTCGTGTATGTTGACTAATAAACTTGCCCGGATATAGCTTCATTAGATTAGGTCTTAAGTATCTCTTCGAAATTTCTTTTCGTCATTCTGGAATTTAGGGAATCTAATTAGTAATATATTTATTAGAATATAGTTCAAAAGTTAATAACACACCTGAAATATTTGTGAT
This sequence comes from Holacanthella duospinosa, assembly GCA_002738285.1. NCBI lineage: Eukaryota > Metazoa > Arthropoda > Collembola > Poduromorpha > Neanuridae > Holacanthella > Holacanthella duospinosa. The sequence continues at coordinate 126,836 of NIPM01000151.1, read as the reverse complement.
GGTAGAGGGGATCACATCCAAGCTCACGTACAATAATGCTTTCACCACGCTCAATTCGATTTGCAAATATAGGACGAATGTATATTGACCGGCGTCTACTTTTCAATCGTTTGCGAAGTCGATTAATGACAATAATTTTTGCAAACTTATCCATACTAATAAGTAACTATTAAAAATCGAATCTAAACTTTCTTCCGAGAAATGAACAGTGCATGAAGAGAGAAAATAATGTCTCCGACGACTAAGTTTAAATTTAGGTAGTTGAAGGACAACAACAGAGAACGCAAAAAATATTCGCTGCCAACGCAATGAGAAAGTTTGCATCAGGCGTAAGAGTTACATTAGTATTTTTCTGAATTTTATGAGTAAAACTCTTCAGCGAAACTCACAGAATAATACAATTTAAAATTTATAAGGTGACGGGTCTTGACTCTGAAGTATTTGCCTCGTGACTCTCAATGCTATGTGACTCGGGTCGTATGTGTTTCGGCGTTTGAAGACACATAAATTAATATAATTCTCTTCTCTGAGTCTCTCATTCATAACATTAAATTGGTGTCTGACAAAATGGCAAAAATAAGTCACAAACTCGTGAATGTAATTCTTATTGAATTAAATACCAGACTTTGGAGTAACTTGATATTTAACATTTTGCACACAAGAATGCCATTTGTCAAAAATGATTGGTCGGAAGCAAAACAGTTGTTGTTATAACATCTTCACGTTAAACATTAAAAATTAAATACTTCGTTCTAGTGTGTGGCGTGTTGTGAAACATTTTTTATAGGGTTCTGTTTTAGTTTTTCTCTACCAGAAATATTTTGAATTCCGAAACGAATGCGAAGTCGTATGTTTTTGAAGGGCCAACACTAGAACAAAACCGAAACAATCAAAACAAAGTAATATCCTAAACCTGCTGCAATCCGTAAATCTATTTCTAATGTAATTATCATTTTAAGTAATCTTCTGTGAAACAAGCTTGCTTTACGTTTAAAAATTCGTAATTATGATTGCAGTTTAATTATGTTATTGCGCTGATAAAGTTTATCAGCTTAATTGACATTCGCATCTTCAAAATTATTTTTGCCTATTTTAGGATTGTTCTTGAAAAATATTTCAATTACCTGCGGAAAATTTTGTGCAACGTTGAGGCAGAATCTTTCTTAGGAAATTAAGCCTATTTTCTTCAAGCTTTCGATGACTAATCCTATAGTTCAGATTGAATTTTTTAGCTCAGGAAATGCTTGCTTCGAATTGAAATCTCTGCCCGCATTCCTCCCGTCCCTGCCTGCATTCCTCTCGTCCATGCACGCATTCCTCCAAACCAAGCTAGTAACCCACCCGTACATGCCTTCATTTCTTCATCTATGCCCGCATCTCTTCCAGCAATGACCGCATCCCTCCCGTTTCTGTATACATCCCTTTCGTACATGCCCGCACCGTTTTTTTTCCTTCCCCTCTCTCCTTCCGTACATGTCCTCATCCATCCTTTCTTGTCCGCATCCCTTCTCTGCCTGCTTCCCTATAATCCATGCCAGCATCCCTCCAGACCCGCAATCGTTGCCACCAGGGGGTGGCGGTACAACACAGAGATGGTTTTGAGAATGAAATTGTCTGGGAATGACGTCACTGTTATGCACTTCGAAATCCCTAACATATCTCCTCGTGCATTTTTATGACTTCTCATGGAACATTTGTAGAATAGTCCCGTTCTGAAACTCGGGTAAGTGATACATTAATCGACTGGAAATTTAGCGTAGATTACGAATTTGACATCCGTTGTTGCCGGTCAAGTCAAATTTTGCAAAAATTTTGTGAATTTGTGCCACAAAAAAAAATTTTTTAGTATGACTTACCCAATGGTATTGGTCGGGATTTCAGCAAGTTATACGTGAATCGACCAGAAATTTCATGCAGATTAGGATTCTGACATCAATCATTGGATGTCAACAACCTAAACCTAAAGAAAATGACCTAACAACCTAAAAGCAAACCTAAAGATAAAAAAATTAAAAGAAAAATTTAACCTAAACCTTAAAAAAAACCTAACATCCTATACCTAAAAAAATCTAACCTAAACCTAAAAGAAACCTAACAAATTAAACCTAAAGAAAACCTAACTACCTGAACCTAAAAAATAATAAACAATCTAACCCTAATGAAACCTAACAGCCTAAACCTAAAAAAACCTAATAACCTAAACCCATAAAAAATCTTAAGAAATTGCGTCCTCTACATCTCATTGCTTATAAATATTTAAATAATATAAATAATAAAAATTAAAAAGAAATTGGAAAAATATCCTTTTTCCTTAAAAAATTCGACTTGACAGGCAACGATGAATATTGAATTTGTAATCTGCGTTAAGTTTCTGATTAATTAGAGGAATTTAAATATTAAGTTTAGGTCTGTACCAGACCTAATTATGAGTTTCGCGCCAGAAATATCTGACGTAGAAGGACTTTCTCCTTCCTCAAGACTTAGTCCGTCTTTCAAAAACTTAATTCCAGACCTAATTCCCTCTCACTTTAGGTCTGAGATTAAGTCCAAACCAAGAGTTTTTTTTTTCTTTTCTGTTTATAAGCAATATTTAAGTTTTAGTTTCATTTGTTTTAGTTTTAATTGTAAATTACGTAATGTTTTTAATAATTAATTAAGTATTGGGTCTAAAAAAGGTTGAATTTTGAAAAAAATCGAAATTACGATCTGGCTGTTTCGGTAGGAACAGTCAGTTAATTCATTTTCTGTGGATGCTAATTTATATTTAAACATTCTCATAATTTTAGCATATCATTTTTATGAAACCGGAAGTTTAGGAAACAGTGGTCATCTAAAGTATTAAAATCGTAACTAGTTTTCTTAAATTTTACTGGTGGTTAATCTAAGCATCCAACCAATCAAGCCAAATGTTGGTCTGGACTTAATATTTTAGCCTCTTAAGTTACAACAAACTCAGACTCAAACCGAGAGTGTGAAAGTCGAGAAAAATTAGGTCGGTCCAGACCTAAACCTTATTATTTAAATTCCTCTATTGATGCATAGCTTATTGAAATCCGGACTGCTACCTTTGGGTAAGTCATATTCTTAAACAAAAAAAAAATTTTTTTGGCACAAATTTGCTAAATTTTTGCAAAATTTGACTTGACCGCCAAAAATGAATGTCAGATTCGAAATTGACGCTAAATTCTCAGTGGGTTGACGTATCAGTTACCAAAATTCCAAAGGGAGGAGGGAAATATTTGCTTGAGATTCATCGTTTTCCAAAGGAAAAATCGTTGTCTTTAATTTGCCTAAATCGGTGCAAAAGAAAAGACAAAATCAACTTGTGCATTGCTGTCATTTGCTCAAAGCATTTCGAACTTTTCGGTTTTGAAGTAGACAAAATGCAACACTTATGACAAGGGTTGAATGTTTGAATTTCATTTTCTCCAAAAATTTTCCCACCTGAATATTGTGAAAGCTTCCTGGAATTCTAAAAATTATTCTGTGAAAGCTTAATCAGACTAAAAATTAGAATCAAACTTTTAAATACACAGAGAAAATTAAATGTCAACGAAAGGACTTTCTGCAAGTCTAAAATTAAAATAAAAGCTAAACAATTAGCGAAATAAATAATATTGTGAAAAATTACTCAATTGTTTGTAGATATTTTCGCGTCAAAATAAAATGCATATCTGATTTTTAAATTGAAGTTAAAACAGTCTAAATTCATCTAAAGTATGAATAAGGCATGTTGTTTAGTTGTGAACTTTGAAAGCTTGCATAACAGTGACGTCACTTCTACTTGAGAGAAAGAGAATTTGAGAAGAGATTGCATACCGCCATTCCTTTATCTTAAGTTCCCTGCGTTGCCCCAATATTTATTGGAATCGTATACCAAGTTCCCCTAATATATGCCACGTTCCCCAATTAAATAAGTTTTTCATTATAACGACAATTTGGAAGTTTTTTAAAGCAAACGAGTAATTTTCACGCCATAGGGCACCATTTAAAGTGGTGATTGTAAAAATTTTAATTTAAGCAAAAATTAATTCTAGTCCGCCCACTGTGCAACGGTCTGATTTGAAACCTCCATCTAAGAATTCCTTTTTCAATGTTTCCGGATTTTTCCAGTTGCCAGTAGCAAATTTTAAGTCAGATAAGTTCTTTATAATTTAAAGCTTTAAATCTCTAATTCGGATTCTTAATTGTGTATTCTACATGTTTTGCCATTTTTTCTGCAATGATATGCTCAAGTCTTTGGTTTTTCGGAGCTCGTTCACATGAAGAGGTTGAAGCTGTTTCAGATTCAGCTTCAATTTCGTCATTTTTTGAATCCTCCACGATGTCTTTGTACATATTGGGTTCATAGAATACTTGACCTTAATGATTACACTGTGTTCGAAATTGAGGTTTAGATTTTAGATTTAGATTTAATGATTTATTTTCGTGTCAAAATCATCAAATCAGGTATTTGCGGACACTTTTCTCAAATAGGGTTAAGTGAAGTTAGCCAACCAAATTCTTAACACTTTTCTAAATGAACACATCAAATACTGTGAGCTAAAAACCCTTACTTTGTGATTTTTATGCCCTTTATTCATTTGCTTAAAGAAAGTTAGCAAATGTTATTCTACAGGGTGTTCAAGCTTTTTAGCACCATACGAACTTTCCGTAAAATGAAAGCATCACATTCAAAAGTCATTAGGTACTTTCATTTTACAAGCTGGTAGAGTTAGTAAAAGTCTGGACACGTTGTATAAACATAATACACAATACATATTGGATGGGGGATTCCAAAAAAATTGGTTGAGCTTATTCATCGTTCGCATGCTGTATTCATTTTTTCGTAAAAATTTAGTAAAAATTGAAAAAAACTGCTGCCAATTTATCTAAGACAGGTTTAATTATTAGAGCTTTCCCCAATATTCATAAATGTCGTCCTAGTTCTCTTGAAATCCATAATACTCCATGAGAGTTGACCAGATTGTGTATCGAGTAACTAACGCGTTGGATCCTAACGTATCACTTGTGTCATTATTAGTTGTGAATGATGCATCAATGACTGTGGCAGTGGTATAAGTTGAACAGTCTTGTATAAAATTCCTATTGCCAGAGAGTAGTGGAAAAGGTACAAAGTTTCCGGACATTGTAGTAACGCCGTAAGAGGACAATGACTTGTAGTTCGGAATTGAAACAACAATCCCTCCTGGCAACATAACCTTGAATTCTTAGAGACCAATTGAGAAGTTGCGAATTCCCTTAGGGCCAAGTAAAATAAAAAATGGAAGTGCAGGTAGTGGAACAGCAAGATACTGTTGTTCACCTGGCTCAACCGCACTTTGCTAAAATATAATAATTCCCCCAAAAAATTTTTCTCTCTCTCTATGGGTGCTATTTAGTTGAGATGTTGGGAAGACAAGATTTTACCAAGGATAAGAGTCCATTGCACTTCCAATGCAGTAGCAGCTGGGAAGTTCAGTTACCCGAATATATGGAACATCCCAATTCAATCTATTGTTTTACCACTATATTTTCGGACCTTATGCAACAGAGAGGTAATTAATTCTTCTCTCAAAAATATAAATTAGACACATATACAGACGCATCTTTCCAACTCTTGTCTTAAAACATCTCATTACATCTGTAATTATTAATGTTCCAATACTGAGGTACTCTATTCTTCTACACTCTTTCTATCTCTGGAATCTACTACTGACAAACGGGATACGTTAATAAATTTCTCCATCATCTTCACAATCACAAGCTAGCATTCTTGAAAGACAGGGATGTTGATGTTGACCTCAAATCTACTTCCAATGAGCACAGGTCATTTTCACTCATTTCATAATTCTTATATACAATCTATTCCAGTCCAGTTTCTTACGCATTATTGGTTCGAGAAGTGTGGATTTTGTAGCCTCACGCCTCAAAGACGCCATCACTACAAGAAAAACAGGATTCAAATACAAGGAGTGGAGGAGGTTTTGGGTACGTTCGAATACCGCGGACCATAAGGTTTCTCATGTCATAGCTCAGAGCAACTAATCTTATCAATTAACTTCCCTTGTGTCATATTTTTTATATAATTGATTAGGATATCTTTTGCCAATTTAAAAAAAAAGTAAAGGCTTGACATGGATCGTTTAGGGAAAAGTGTAAAGAAAAGCATTTATACAGTAGTATGTGGAAAGAGAGGTGATTGTTGAGACAACCTAAATCGGTATTATAGCTGTTCGGGTTTTATAGTGGACATACAGCGTTATCCAAACACTTATACCTCTTTTCACCTACTTTCTCCAAAACAGGTAAAAGGTAGCCAACACACAATTGTGTAAACAAGACGTCAGAGATGTAGACTCAGCCATATTTTTCTTTTATTTGAGTGTGATCTTGTATGTGAGCCAACTTTAGACTGAACAACTTAGATCACTATATTTCAAATTATGCGACATCAATTCTTAATTATTAACTTTTCCAAACTCATTTTAGTGAAAGTGACCTTCAACTACCTAAAAGAGTTTCGCTAATTCTGTAGAACACCCTGTATAACGTAAGTTTAGGTTAAAAAAAACTTTTAGGTTTTTTTTCAGGGGGAGTCATGGATTATGAGATTTTCGGTAAGAGTGTAGTAAATTATAAAAAAGGTTAGAAAAAGTTTTTATTTTATATCTTTTTGGAAAGATGATATCTGGATGAATTCAATTAACCTTTCGCTTTACGTAGCCAAGAGGTAAAATATTCAAAGTCAATTATTTCAAAGTATTCAATTAACGGATTTCCGTCTAATACATCCAGTCACTTAATATTCATGTAAGTGAGGAATATACTTGATCTGTTTCGATATCCCAAATACCTTAAATTTCCTGGGTAAAATTTAATATATGAAATCTGTATTTGGAATTTTGAAAGTGTCTTACATTTGGGTTAAATATAATCAGCAACTTAGGTATACTCATGCAAGTGAAGAATACACTTCGTCTATTTCTTTGTATCCATAACCTTAGATTTCCCACCTAGGTCAAGACCAAAAATTCCATGTAGGAAATTCGTATATGGAGTTTTGAAACCGAACCCAAGTCTTACGGATTTGGGTTGAATATATATTGCAACTTAATTAGGTATACTAATATAAGTCCTTCTAGCCTAAAAAAGTCTATAGGAATATACGATTTGGAAGTACTAAATTCGAAAATTCAATTTACATAGGAAACCCCTTCGTATAAAATCTAAAGTATACATATAATAAGTAAATAGAACACCCTGACTAAATATTTTCGGATACTGGGAAGATTTTTGTGTCTGCCTTTTTGCTGGAGGAACTCAATAATTAAGATAACAGAAATATTTTTGGATATTTTTTTTTAAACTTACAAAAATTTCAAAAAATTGTAACTGTTTTTGTAGTCATCGTAAAGACTTGACTTCTATGTCATACACCCTACAATTTAGCGATTTTTCCGAAACTATTAACTTTAAAACTTTAAAAACATTTAAAATTGTTTTTGTATTCTGAGATACATTATCTAAATCATTGGGCCACAGCTTTCTCCAATCAAATGCATAGGACAAAACCTCTCTGTCCTAAAATACTTTGTTGGAGTATACAGAGTGAGTAAACTATTTTTTGCACCTTCTTTCTCTACTTTCACCGTAGCTCGTGAAGATATATACCCTGGAGTTCAGAAATCAGTATATATATAGGAGGTGAGTTTGATGTGAAATAGAATGGGATGAGATAGGGGGTTTTCAACTACGTAATTTTTATAACATGCCTTTTGCGGTTAAAACTTTCTTTTTATGTACTTATTTTTGGATCACAGGGTAGGTACATGGTACAATTTGCGGACATCAAAACAAAACAAGTACTTTTTGTGAGTATAAGGAATTCTGAGAGGTGCACACTTGGCGATTCCTAATCCAAAATTGGCCAAAATTGAAAAAAAAAATGACTTTAAAAACAAATTTTTTGCTCATTCCTGTTACAACTATTGATTTTTGTTTAAATTTTCAAAAAGTTTGGCCTAAAATTGAATTTGTAACAGGGTACGGAAAAAAATTATTTACATGTAATTGCATGACGCAACTTCAAACTCCCACCTTCAGCCACCTTCAATCGATATTTTTTTCATTCATTCTAAATTTGATTAAACTTTATCTATACTTCAATTTGTACTTGCCCAAACTTGCCCCAATTGAACTTTCGAAAAATTAAAAATAGTTTAAGTTAAGGAACCGAATTAGTAACCGCGTATTTTATATATATATATTTATACGAACCAAATATTTCTGAGCCAAAAAAAAATTCTTACTAATTCCATAATTGAATTTAACCTAAAGGCTAATTTATACTCAGACGACAGTTCATCCGTCACGACAAAGTCACCTTCCGTCAGCTAACTTTCGTGACGGATGCCAATTTATACTTTTACGGCACTTGACGTTACCTCCTTCCGTCTGCGTAAAGCCCCTTTCGACAAAAGTTAAACATGTTTAACTTCGACAAGTTGAGTTTACGTGACGGAGCGCTGTCATCTGAGTATAAATTAGCCTTAAGGATTACGTCACTACAACCTCACACACCGTATTTATTATATTTAAACTCGAGAGTTATATTCAATTTGATATTTGGTGTTTACGTCTAAACCTAATTCATATTTATAATTAATTATTTTTTGGTCAAAGGAATATTTTCCTTAAATTGTATTCCCGTTGTTCATATTTTCTCAGCCATATCATAATCCATTTCTATTTGGTGAAAATGACAGGCGGAGATAGTGAATAACCACCCAAGTTCTGCGTCCGCGGTCAAAAATGCAAAGTTTGAAAAAAAATGTAATTTAAGTATTTTTTAGCCAGATAATCAGTTGAGAGAGGTAATTAGACCCTAGAAAATTTAATTTGAACATTTTCAAAGATTTGGCCAGATTTAGATTAGAAATCGCCAAATGTGAGGTGGTTAGTTGAGGATTGACTTTAAACTCAAGTCGAGGAAGGGGGTTTGGTCCTTTCGAATCTACTCCACCTCACTCAGCCCTTACTATGTCTTTATGCTTTGCATTAACGTATGTCTAATCAAAACAAATATTAAAAAAAAATGTTTGTGACGATACGCCATTCTGTTACGCTGATATGAATTGAGAGAAAACCAAATCGAGGCTAGAGCCCTGCGGATCTACTCCACCGTAGTGAACAGAGAACCTGCCGACTTGGTTTCTTATTTTTTTTAACGTTATGCAGTAGCAGACTCTAAATTTTCAACTAAAGCCTCGCCTTAACATGGAAAAATGACGTCAATTGAAAGCACGCCTGAGGTCTGGCCACTAAGCCTTTTGGTTAGACTCACAGAACTAAATACAAAATATTATTATTGTTATCACTAAACTTAACTTTAAATTTAAATTTCGGGATTGGTTTTTTCCGCCGTACCAACTCACCAACACATCACTGGCATCAAAGACACTGGTGGGATGCCGAGTGACTACGAGAAAGGCAGGAACGAGACCAAACGGATTATAGCCACGTAACGGGGAGGGGGGGGNGGGGGGGGGGGGGGGGGGCTGGATGTGGTACCAGTCTCTTGTATGAACGTTGAAGAACCCATTACGGTAGCCTTCAGTACCGACCGCCAGTTCTCAGATTTCGTGGTTCGGATATCCAGTCCCGCATACAGCACTGGACTTTAGAATCCCGTGCATCTCTCAATCAATCTAAGACAGTCACCGACATCATCACAACCCACTTTCACAAGGCATACTCACCTCATCATTCATCAAGACACCGCGGCATCATTTGACGCCCTAACATTTGATCACAACTAAACGTTTTTCACTCTATGGAGCGTAAGGCGCTTCAGCGGCCCTGCAGCCTTACTTGTACGCGGGATTAGTTAGTATTAGTTAAGATAAGCAATTAGATCCTTTTCTTATTATTTTGGGTAATCTCGGTTGAATAAAAACCGAGAGCGATAGTAATCTGACTAATCCTACGCAATTATTCGCATACATCATTTACGACTATCTTTCCCTCCCTCTCTCTATGTTGTGAAGCTTTGCTATCTTCCTGTAAGGGAGCAGAACTCTCACACGCCTTCTCGAGTAAAAAAAATATAATCTCCATGAATATTATAACGAATATTATTAAAATAGACTTTTCAATAAAAAACACATAGTTTTACATCCGTTGCTGTTCTAATGACTTTTCATCCATACTGAATGCATAATATCAAACTGAGATCCTTAAAAAATTGGAACATATAACACAAGGTCTTATAACCGGATGTCGAGTACTGTATAATTTTAAAGTCCATACTTAAGCACTACTCCAATAGTGTTTAATTAGGCTAGTAAACCATGTTGTGGTTGAGCATTTCATAATAACATGTTTATTTGTTATTGAGGGTGTTCCCGACATCTTAATTATTCTTATTTTCGATAGCTTTATTTAGAGCGATGCGATGCGACGCGTTACTATTTTTCAACGTTCGGCATCGGTGAAAATGTTGAGCGAATCGCGAGTGCATTTCCATAGCTTTTTGCATTGATAATTTCGTCTTCTGGTTCAACAAGCAGATGAGCTTATTGTCCGAAAATGTTCAGTCCCATGAAAAGACGAAAAACCAAAAAATAGTTTGGAAGAAAACAGGAAAACAGCTGGCGAAGAGATATAAATTAGTTATATGTATTTGGGAGAGAGGAGAGAATTTGAGAGTGTATAGTGTGGGATATTTGAGAGTGTATATATTTTTTCTCAAAGGCTGCATTCTGTCCTTCTCCAACGTGAGCGTTCCATCGCAAATATTTGGCTCGTCCACATGCGTTGACGCGAAAGCGTCAAGAAAATATGCAAACTCTTCCTCTTGCTCTTATCGTAAACGTGTCGAGATGCAACAGCGATGGATTTTTGCGACAAAACCAGCAAAATCGCGTCGCATCCCAAAAAAGCTGTCGAAACTGAGCAATAATGCTTTGATTACACTTCGGCATTTGAGATTCCAATTCTAATAATTGGAATTGGAATTGAAAATTTGAATTGGATGGTGCTGCAAAAGTTCTCGCCGATTTCGGCATTTTCCTACTGTACTTTGGAAATGGAGGATCAGAATTCAATTTTGCAAGTCTCAAAGTAGAAAGTATCATTTTTTCAAGTGCACAAAATACTTAAGCGGGATGCAAATAAATAAAAATAAAAATTTGACCTTTTTTCCTTGCTTTTCTCTAATGTTATTTTATTAAGAGTAAAAAAATGGATGAGTAGAAGAGAATGAGCAAATAGGAATTGATAGAGGAAAAGGAGGATGGAGAAAGGCACGTTGAGGTCGTTGAAGTCTTTCCCCTTCTCCATTCAGCAACAATGTGTCCTTCTAATGTGTCTGTTGTGGAGGAGGACAGATTACTTGTAATCTCTAAAATTAAAAATGATTAAACTGCGTAAGTTCACTTTAGACTCGTTTACTCTTACTCCCTTGAGGTTTAGAGTTAGAGCCATGACTCTGGGAGTTGCCTCACTAACTTGGGAGTCAAGACTCTTTTCCAACATAGGCAAATAGTAATATCGGATTTATTTTTCTTAGTCTTTCTTAAGTTCTTTCACCACTAAAATTTTCATTTAATTTCGTATTGTCCTAGGCAATCTTCTATATTTTATATTTCGTGACTCTGGAGCCAGTCATAAATTACTCAAGGCTACTTCCAAAAATCAATAAGTCAGAAATCATGACTCGGGGAGTCGGTTCTCAAAATTTTGAGTCAATCATGGCTCCCAGACTCAGTGACTGACTCGGGCTGGGAGTCATGGAAAACTAGGAATTTTTGTTGGCTAATTTATGATGTGCTGCACCAGCCCAGCTGTGGGGTGGTGATGATTTCAAATGTCAGTGGCTGCGTAGAAATTTTGACAATGTGGTAAACGGACGAAAGCTGATTCAAAAAATATTCGTAACTTATTCGTCACCTAACGGGCTGTAGTGAGTGTCAATGGTTGAATTAAAATACTTCGGCAGTATACAAACCAACAAAAAAATCAAAACTTAATTTGAACAAATTCAAGTATTGATTTGTTCCAATTTATTGAAAAAATTCGCGGGTAATCTAACCTTTTGGTTTGATGGGGCAAGTTGATGCAGATTTCGGCATTGGAATTGTTTTTTTTTTAATTTTTGAAATATCGAAATTAGCTGGGGAAATTAGCAAAAGCCAAATTCTGAAGTGTAAGAGCTGACTCCAATTTTTTGACATTTGGAATTCAAAAATGCCAATTCAAATTCTCGCACCGCGGGATAAAGTATAATAGGGTTATAATTCCAAAAAACCGCCGGAGATTCCAATTCCGAAGTACAATTCTACAAATCCAATTCCAATTCTCAAGTATAAACCCCCGGTTTAGACTTCCAGATTTTACATCAAGATCCAGTCAAGATCCAATTCATATCGTGTCCATTTCATATCAATATTTTTATGTCAAGATCCCGTCCGTTTCATTTCCATTTCCAAAAAATTAATTGTGGAACTAAAAATGTATTTTTGGAAATAGAATTTTTTTAATTTTTTTTTGTATTAAATTGTAGTAAATATTATTTTCCATAACTATTGTAGTTAACTATTAACTATTGTTGATTTGGAATTAATTTAAATCTGAATTTAATTTAAATTTAATTGAAAGATTAAAATCGTTCAATTTAATTGAACGATTTTTGAATTTTTGGGATAGTGATAGCAACAAATTGGATTTTTTGGCTCTACTTTCCTTCAATTATTTGGACATTTTTCTGCTCCCCCGTACTTCCTAATTCAATCCGAGTGCCTGGACGAAGTCATCACTCAGAAATTTCATCGAAAATTATACCTGACTCATTCACTTCCTGGACATTGGACCACTTTCAGTTAGCCAAGTATGAATAAATAATCCGAGAAATTCATTTCTTCAGTAAACAGAGTCCTTCTTTCAACAACCTCAATCACTCACCACTGCAGTTACCGTAACAACAATCGAAACTTATCTTAAAAGCTAAGTTCTATTTACTTAATTAGTATGTTGGGCTATATACGACCACACTTTTTTTCCGGAATCAATTAGCATAAAGATACTGTCACCGTAGTACTTTCTATCTAGGACTTCCGGACTCTGCGTCTTCAACTAGGAACATTTCTAAACGGTTCTTCCAGAAATCCTTCTTTCACATCACTAAGTTCGTATAAAAAGAAAACGCTTCAACCTCTTAAAACGAACCCACAAAATGTCTACCATTTTACCACCACAATTCCCCTCTCTCATCAATCCAACTAGGACATCTAAAAGAATTCTTTCCCGCAATCAAAGAAAAGTCGCAAAATTGAGAGAATTGAACAGAAAAGGATTAAACGATTTCACCCCCTTACCAAATATCCTACCTACTAACTACAACCCCCAAGTTCAAGCCGATACCAATGATACTCTTAATTCCTTAGTCAAACATATTTCCTCCCCAAAACCCTCTCAAGCATTTTTGAACTGTAGAAAATGCATACGAGAACTAGGATTTTTTTTGGCTAAACTCAAACCTCGAAACTGACCCCGATAAAATCAATTTCCAAGAAGACACTATTGGAACGATTCGACATTTATAGAACTTCTCTGAATCTCAAAGCTATTACTTTTGTCACACTCACAAACTGGATCAAGATTTGTTTTCCGCAAGTACTTTCGAAACGAGGTCCGAGCGGATCAAAAGGGCCCTTCTCAATGGAATTAAATGGAAAGACTCAGACACAGAATTTAACTCAAATCTCGGAACCAAAATGGCTTCTCTTAGAAAAGGGCTCCCAACCCTTCGGAGAGTCCCAAGAGGAGCTCGTTTCGCCCTAAAATCTGCTCTAACTAACTGCATTAACAATGTAGTACTCTCAACTCCGATGAATCCTGGACAGAGCTACTTCTTTTCCCTTTCGTAACCCTACAAGTCCCACGCCTAGACACTAAAACGACCAACCTAACCACATGGGTCAAATCCAACATTGAAAATTGGAACCTCAACAAGACCGAAGCTTTATCTCAAAAAATAATGGAGAACGAATTCGCACCTTCTAAAATTTGGAAAAAAGTCGAGGCAAAACTCGGTGATGGCGACATTTCCAGAGCCATTCGCCTCATCACCTCTGATGACACTCTTGCTCCAGACAACCAAGATACACTAACAACCCTCTTTAGCAAACATCCACCCCATCCTACCCCTTCTAATTTCCCTGATAATCCCGAACCTCTAAATTTTAACTGGAACAACGAAGACACAGAAATCATGCAAGCCATATCTTCCTTCAAACCAGGATCAGCTGCTGGTCTAGACGGTTTACGCCCTTAGATTTTAAACGACCTCATCTCTCTATCAACACCAGACTCAAAAGATTTTCTTGATTCAATCAAAAATCTTACAAGCCTCATGATCTACGGAAACGTCCCAGAAAACATTTGCCCAATTCATTATAGAGGCTCCCTTACTGCCCTCTTGAAGAAATGTGGAGGCATTCGACCCATCGTCATTGGAAATACATGGCGGAGACTGACGGCGAAAATTATCACCAAACGTATCTCCGAACCCTTATCAAACGACTTCCTTCCCAATCAGCTTGGTGTTGGCATCCGAGGACGAGCAGAAGCAGGAGCCCATGCCGCAAGAAGTTATTTCACCAACGACCATATCTCCGTAAAAACCTTGGTCAAAATATAATTCAAAAACGCTTTTAGAGAGAGTGAAATCCTGCATACCTGATATTTATAACTTCGTATACCAATGTTATCGACTTCCTAGCAAGATTTTTTACGGAGAAACTCCTTTACTGTCCGATCGAGGAGTTCAGCAAGGAGACCCCCTTGACCCCGCACTTTTTTGCCTTATGGTTCAACCCATCGTTAATCAAATTTCCTCTGAATTAAACATTTGGTATTTGCACGACTGCACTATCGCTGACACCCCCTCAATAGTCCTCAAAGATTTGAAAGAAATCTTTAAATTAGCAAACGAAATAGGACTTTTTCCAAATTACTCAAAATGCGAAGTAGCCATTTTAGGAACCCGCGATCCTGCCGAACTTAAAAACATTTTGACAAATCTCGACATTATTGTCCCCGGTATTCAACCCATCAACGAATCTAATGCTACCCTACTCGGAACTCCTATTTCTAACGAAGAGATTTTTGAATGCCTTCAACAAAAAAAATAACACCCTCAAAATATTCGGAGAACGTCTCATGAACATCTCAAGACACTCCGCATTCTCCCTCCTCCAAAAGTCCTTTGCCATTCCTAGACTCATTTTTTTCCTTCGAAGTTCTCCAACATGGAAAGAAGTCGAGAGTTTGAATTCTTACGATTTTACGCTGAAAGCAATTCTAGAAAACATAATCAATTCTAACTTATCTGATCAAGCCTGGACTCAATCTTCATTCCCCACAAGAATAGGAGGACTAGGGATTAAGCATGCTGCTGAAATGGCGATACCGTGTTTCCTCGCGTCATTTAACAGCGTTGAACCCTTAGTTTCCGCCCTGTTACCCATTAATTTTAAAATCGACCCCTCAGTGGAAAAAGCAACGGATATGTGGATTCTCGGAAACAACGAGAACCTTCCAGAATCCCCTTTACAAAAAATTCAGAAATCCTGGGAAGACCCATAAATAAACAGAAATCTCCAATACATCTTAGCGAACTGTTCATCCGACGAAGATCTTGCCAGAATTCTTTCTTCACCCAACCAAGAGGCAGGAGCATGGCTTGAAGCCATTCCTTCCCCACAACTTGGAACCCTCCTTTCAGATGAAGTCTTTAGAGTCTCTTGCGCTTTACGCCTCGGTTCCTTAATTTACTCTCCTCACTTTTGTTTCTGTGGTTTAGAGGTTGATGAAACTGGACGTCATGGTCTTTCTTGTAAAAAAGCGCTCGGAAAATTTTCAAGACACGACGGAATTAACGATATCCTACTTAGGTCCCTACGATCAGCTGGATTTCCTTGCATCAGAGAGCCCCATCAAGACAAGATGGCAAGCACCCTGATGGCATGACACTTGTTCCATGGTCAAGAGGCAAATCTTTGGTCTGGGATTTCACCTGCGTAGACACTTTTGCCAAATCTTACATTTTCTCCACCAAGCATGATCCAGGAACTGCAGCCATCATATCACAAACAAGGAAGATTAAAAAATACAGTTTTATCCCTAACAACAAATTTTTTTTCGTTCCAGTAGCTGTTGAGTCTAGCGGAGTTTGGGGACCCAAAGGATTAAGCCTAATTAAGAAAATTGGTAATTATTTAAAAATCGCTTCCGGAGAACCAAGATCAACCTCCTATCTAATTCAACGAATCAGTCTGGCCATTCAGAGAGGGAACGCTTCTTCCATTCTAGGCACACTCCCTAAAGGAAAACAACTGGAAGAAATATTTTTTTATAGTTCCAAATTAGTCTGCTTTCGGAAATTAATAATTATATTGCTCATTTAAAAAAAAAAAAAAAAAAAACTATTGTAGTATTAAAAAAGAAAACAATGGGGCGCAAAGAGAATCCAGAGTTCATCCATTTCAAGAAAAGTTGAACAAGTGTCAACTTTACAAAAATGGAAATTTTTTAACATAATGGAAGCAGTCCGTATGCAGATTCGAAGTATAAATGTGTGATAAATAAATATTGGAAATGGAATTGACGTAACCTGGAATTGAAATGGAATTGAAAATTTTCCATATGGAACTAAAAATGTAAATCTTAAAGCAATCTTGATAAATTTTAAGAAAATGGATCCAGATTGGATGAAACCTGTAAGTCTAAACCGTAGGTAATGCACAAAATCTCTTCTAATTTTGAAAATTTTTGGAACTGGTATCTCAAATGCTAAAGTCTAATCATAGCATAAGTGTTAAATTTTTGTGTTATTTTTTTTTTGAGTGACAAAAAAGAAAACGGGAAGGTTAAAAAAGTCGAATGTTATGTTGACAATTATTTTTGACTTTTTAATTCCAAACATTTCCTATACCTGTTTTGCATGTTGTGGTTGAGTGAATGAATGAGAGGAATGCACCACAAGTGAGTCCACATACAGTAGTAAGTTTCATTTCTCCCATACATTCCTTCAACTACAACATGAAAAAAAATTGTGAGTTTGGCCCTTTTCTCTTTCTCACCTGTTTGCATTTTAACAATACAAATAAAAAGCAAAGGGATGCTCCTGAGCTTATTAACTTTAACGGAGAGGAAAAATAATCAGGTCAATCACAAGACATAAAATAAAAAAATTTTAATTTAACAACTTTTTATTTTATAACCAAAATCGGGAATAGCCTCATTATTTTATTTATAAATAAAATGCTTATGTCACAGAAATATGAAAGACATGAACCTCAATTTGAGTTATTCAAAAAAAATGTCTTATCTAGTAGAAGTTAGTCTGACAGAATTGCAAAATTTTAATAGTAGTTTCTCATTGGTTCATTTAAAGAGGTCAATGAAGATTGAATCAGAAAAATTTCAGAGTAGAAATATTCCGGATTATTTCAATAGCATTCTGGATTTGAATGAGTTTCTGAAAATTTGTTTTCAATTTTAACAAGTGAGGAAAATGGTGAGGAAGATGAGCTTATTTTTATGTTTGAGGGTAGGCTGGGAAGGTGGTTTTGGACATAGCCTTTGAGTCAAGACTCTTTATTAATTTCCAGAGTAGATCTTTTTCAAAATCCAAAGGATCTCGTTGTGTTCACTGTCTGCCCATCTCAATCTTGTATTGAGCTTGGTTAGAATTGAATGACAAGGGGTTGGCCTCGGAGAGGGGAGTCCACACATCCTCTCTGAGCAGCCCAAGACTTATATTTTAAAGATTTTTAGCTTTTTCACTCCAGCATATCTTACCTGTCCATCATGCATAATCAGATTAGAACCAAACAATGGGTCTCTCTCTCTGTCTTTTCTTCTATCCAATGAACAAGATTCAACTTAAAGAAAAAGTGTCGAAGAGTTCTCCTGTCCAGCAGGACTCACCTCTACAAAGTCTACAATCAGTTTCATATCGAAATGGAATAGAGGTTACAATACACCTTAGGGTATTATGGTTTCAATCAATTCGCATGGGAAGGTGGAGGTGAAGTAATTTGATGAAGTGGACACGGCGCCACGCATCTCCGTCCAGTTACTCTCCTCCGTGGTCGTGGAAATGATGCCGAGAGAATGATGATGGCTGGAATTTAAATTCGTTGATGTGGAGCTGGTTTTTTTGGTCGGTGATCTTGAAGAAGGTTCTTCGGAGAAGATGCTTCTTAAGACTCTAAGGAAGAAGGTGAAGAAGCACCCTCCTCGTGGAGAAATTGTTATAAGAATAAAATAACATTTCAAGGTCATGGACCAATCCTCAACGGACAAAACTTCATCTTCACATCCAGTATCCAGCACACCTGAGCTCTTACAAGTCTTTAAATTATTTCTCACATGGTCAAAATATACATAGACGGTCTGATGGGTTAGGTTCTTTCAAAATAAAATTGATGCGAAAGGACTGATGAAGAACGTTCATCCTTGAAATCCTCTTCATATGAAGCATGAAGTATCTTCTCTACACAATTGACTATCTACTTCAAAAATCTAATCCTTTCAGGCATATTATAATTCTACAAATTCTTTTTTAGGACTAAAATCTTTCATTCCGAGGTTCATTGGAAGAAATTTTGGACGAGGTTACCAAAAATTTCTCAGTATTACAATGATGTATTTTTATTTTATTTCATCACCCCCAAGTCTTCTTGATCACCTTTGGTCCTTCTTCCTCCCTTGCCATGCCTAAAAGTCACTCAATCAGAAGAAAAGGGTTCCTCTATGTCGTACAAATCCAAAATTCTCATCCGTATGTTCCGAAATTTACTAATTTGTAATCTTAGTTGCAATTTTTTTGCTCTCAAAAGGATGTTGATGAACTTGCAAGAGTATAAACTTAAAGATTTTAATTTAAAACAGCTTTTTTTTTTGTATTATAAACAGAATTGCGGAATTGTGAAATTGTGACATTTCACATGAATCCGACTTCGTTCCCACAATAAATGGCGCAGTGGTTAGATGCATGTGTTCTTTGAAAAAAAAAATTGCAACAGATGGAAGATGTGTACTTCGACATATAAATTTAAGGGGCTCCAATTATAAACTCCCATCACCATAAGCCTCTTCACCTTAGACCAGCTTTCTCGTAAATTTTCTACAGGATGGGACAGTCCAGTGTCTAATCGGATTTAGTCGGTTAATGTTATGTGACATTAATAGTCTTCGTCTTGACATAAATCCATGTAGCAGGTCTAATATTCCAATTAAACTAGTCAGGATGAGACCTTTGGAAAGGACCCACTTTAGATTCCCAACAAAATGAATCAAAAAATTTATAAATTACACCACAATTAACTCCGATTGAGAAAAGTATGAATTATTATTGGAGTTGATGGAGTTAAGCTTTCACTTTCACGTGGGTCCAAATGTTAGTAGGAAATGCCGCCATGGTCCTTAACAATTCTTTGCAGTACTTTGATCTAACCGCTCTGTATTCAACAACTCTCACTTTGTTTGAAGATGTAACAGACTGCATTTGAGTCCTCTGTCCCAAAGGGAGCCGACACAATTTTAATAATCATGAATTTAAATCGGTCAAAAAAGGACAACAATGAATCCCCGGATTTCAGCCTCTGGGAAAATATAACGGAGTAAGTTGGAGAAAAGTGTTAAATTGTCATTAGTTTATGCAATTGATGCACTTAAAAAAAAACTTGTAAGAAAAGATTTATTTGTATCCATGACAAGCTGAAATTATTAAAACCAAAGATAATCCACCGTTTCACACCACTTTCTGTCAGCTTGCCAAACCGATAGTTGTATCAAAGCATGAAGACTAATTTATTTATCGTAACAACATAATGTTTCTATTCGTACACCTTTTCAGGTTCAAAACTTTAAAAATTCGGTTTCATCTATAAAGAGAATTTTCCATTTGGTCTTAGTTTCATTAAAGTTCCACTCTTTGGGGTAAGTTTTTGGGATTATGTCGTTGCATCCTTCAAAGTTTCAAGAAGATATTGAAAATCCTGATGGACATGGCAAATTCAATATACTCCTACTCCTAAAGTACTAATAAGTCTACGAGTATTACCAAAAGTGATTTAAGTCAAAGTTGAGTTTCATGTGAAAATTTGATACTAATAGAAATATCTGAAGGGTTAAAGCACACATCTGGGATCATAAGGTCCGTATTTTAACAAGAATGAATTTTCCCAGAGATTGGATGATCTCTGGGGGGCGGGGAGGAAGAGTAATGATCAGAGGTGGTGTTGAAGCGAGTTGTCGTGATTAATAAGAATGTAGCAAGAAAATCTCTTGAGAAAGTAAGAGGACTTGATTTCCCCCTTCTGGGACTTAAAGGTCATAGTGGTCATGGACAGAAGAGGTGGAGACGAGGGAATTTGTTTCTAGACCTTCAAGATATATGAAAGGCCCTTGAACTTGGTCTCGAAGGGTTTATAGTCGAGACTCCTTAGTGCTTCTAGACCATGGAATGACCAACGGAATTTTAATATCGTAAATTAACTCCGAAGCCTTAAGTCATCTCATCCATGGGAAGATCTCTCCCTCCAGCTAACAATAGAAAAATCTAATAATCTTCTAATCCATATCCAAAAATGCTGAATCGAAGTTTTCAATCTAGGGAGTAAAGGATTGTTTCAATGCCGGGGAGATTTTGGTCATTCTTCCTAAAAAAAATCAAAACTAAGGATCCATGGCATGGATGCATACCTCTCTAATCGTTTTACTAAAATACCTTCAGCCAAACTTTCAGTTTCATGCACAATCCAAATGGTCATGGAGGGGTCCAGCCGAAATTTTTCTTTCTGTATTTCCCTGGAATCAAAAAAATTTCCGTCGCCTTCCCTTCTCTGTCTGCCGACAACTTTTTTTTTCATTTGGGTGGGTCTACTTGATAAGCACGTTCTGGAAGATGGAAATTTTTCGGTCTCTTTTGTGTCTGCTGGATGCTCCGGTGCTTTACTTTTTTTCTTGAAACAATTATTCCGTCATGTATTAAAGGGATGAAGTTATATCCCAGACTCAAGGAATCTCTAAGTTCGAAAGTAGACACTTATTAAGTAGTACTATAAGTTTTATTATTTTTGGGATACTTTAATACACCTCTATCCTTTACAGATACTTTATAATCTATTACACGCAACCCAACAAACAGACAAAAATTTTTTTGTCAAGACTAATAAGGATTAGTATAAGGATATGCCAGAAAAGTTAAGAAACACTTCAAATTCATCATAATTCTGAATTTGAATATTTGAATATGTTTGGTATGTCTGAGTTCGAGGTCCGGTATATAAACTGATATTTTTATTTCTCAACTAGGTAATTTTTTAATAAGTTGTTTCTATTAGAAGTGTTGTTCATCTACAGAGCATTCATTCAAGTATTGAGAATTTCGAAAAAATATTAGTTTAGTCATCTACGACGAACCACGTAACATTGGCCCTGAAGTCTCATAGCTCATCTTCATTAGCTAATTATGATATACTGCAAATTTGTGTATATTTCATACACCTAACCTGACCTCCATTTGGCAAAACGACTTATATTAAATCATAATCGTAGTACTCTACTTTTAGCTTAAAATTATTCATTTTTAATCCGATTACGACGATTTTATACGTATTATTCATGTCCACATCTTCGGAAGATTTTCTCACCAGTCCCACTCTATTCACTCTAATGTCACCTATGGATGAATGGACGTGCTGGAACAATTACGAATCCAGATTTTCCAAATTATAAATTTTCTTTTGAAAATCAAAATACATTTCAAGTAAGAAGACTATATCCCTTAGTAACCAAAATCCAACGGCTATAGACTAATTTTCATTTGATTCTGACTCCAGAGCGACTAGTCCTGATTGAATGCCAAATCTAAGGGACGTGAGGAGTCGAGAGTCCGAGTAGAGTAATAATTTCCTATAATAATAGGTAATTTGGAGAGAGTCTCAAGTCTCCAAAGGGTCCTTTTGATTTTAGTCTTATTATTCTGGAGGCAACTCGTGTCGTGTCTCACGACGTTAGAGCCTTATTACAATCTTATTCTTTCCGTTGTTATGGTTTCTCCATTCTCTAAGGACCCATCATCCTTTACCATCCCTCTTGTCTACACTTTCATCAAAAGATCAGTAGAAATTTCAGCTATATGGACTTTATACGTCACGTCATTTCCTACGGACATACGGATCAACCACTCACTAGTCCTCGCTCGAGTCAGAAAATAAAATTTTTACCTACATATAATCAAAAAATAAAACAGATTCGAAACAAATTTTTTTTTTATATTTTTTCCTTTTATTTTTTGGATTTACGTTAAATTTTCTAATAATCATAAATCTGTCTAAACCGATCCCAAAATCTGTAAGGGACTTGAGGTATCTCGAATAAGTGAGTCTTAATTTCAAATTTTGAAACCAGCGGTTTTACCCCCAGTAGCGCTTACAAGGAGTGGCAAAAAGGGAGCAGCAGGATTCTTAATTTCAAAAACGTCCAGAGAACCTGATATCTTTCCCTTACTTTACAATATTATTAAGTAACCCTTGAGTTAATTCAATACAGGTAGCTCCAAGTCTCTCCTCATCTTCATTGTCTCCCTTCAAACCCTTAAAAAAAGGTCTCAGGAGCTTCTGTTTTACGCTCAAGCTGGACAGCATTTTTTTTTGAATATTCAACTCTTTTCCTTTGAGCATTAGGCTCGCTAAAATTTTTTTTGGAAGTAATATATGTAACTTCAGTTTCGTTAAACAAACCATAAATTTTTAATATTCATTTGGAATAAGATCAGCACAAGTACCCAGGTGTCTGTCCCAAGTACCTTGTCGAAGAAGACGCCTTCTTTCCTACCTACTTCGGGGAAAAAAACTTTCGATTATTATTTGGCAGTTGGTTGGATTTGGTTATGTAACTCAAGGTAGGTAGCCCTTTAAGACTCTCCTACTATTTGGTGATTCAACTCAACACAGATGACATTTGGTAGATTCAAAAATTCATTCTTATGAATTCAAATACACTTACTAATTTAGTTCATCAAAATTTTAAAACATGAACTAAAAGTTCCTAATTTCAGATGTAGTTTGGTAAAAATATAAAGATAGATTGTGTAAAACTTAACTGATAGATTTAATAAATGATTCTCAGATGTTTACTTTAGGATTATACAGGTCCTTAATTACCCAGCAAGACAAACAGAAAAGCCTGTATGTACAAAACTCCCCCCATCCCCCCAAAAAAATCGAGTTTCTTATTTTTTGTTTGAAAAACCTTGTCTACGACATGTCCAGAAGTCTACGGAACGGACTATAAGACAGAAGTGAATCTTCTGGACAGGTAGAAAAGTTGAGTTTTTAACAATGGATTTCAATTCTCTTGTGTTTCTTGCCTTAATGTATTATTATAATTTACCTCCTTGTCTTCTTCTCTAATCTGTTTTTGCTCTGTCGAGTAATAATCTGCTACCGTGATACGCACCTTTCTTTTAAACTTTTTCTTTCGTAGTCACTACAACTAAACCCTTTCCTCTATTACTTCATCTTTTCAATCTCACAACCACCACCCCCACCTCCCCTCCAAATAATATAATAAGAATAATAAGAATAACAAATCTTAACTTTTACTCACCTACTAGAAAATTAGTTCTTGAAGAGTCAAAATTTTTAGAAATTATGAACAAAATCTTTTACCATCATTTTCAAATATATTAGTGAGAACAAAACCTTCATCTCTGATATACCTTCTTAATTAATCCTACCTGTCGTAATATTTTATTCTAATTACGATTATCCTTCTGTAATTTCTTCTTCTATTATGCACCTCACTCAATCTTCTTTTTTCTTCTACTAACTTATGAATGGAGCCTAATAAAAACCGTCTGACTATAAAGGATTATCTCATCTTTGGAAATCTTTTCAAAAATTTTTATTAATTATTTAACGAAGCAAACTAAAATTTCCAACTTTTTAACCCTACCCTGACCTTATTTTAGTTTGAAGTGAATTAGCCACTTTAACTCTTTCCTCGCTGATTTCTACTTAATTACATAGGTAAAACAATACTATTTCACAAGAAAGCGTGGAACAAAGGTGATATAGTCGGATTTACATTCATTTAATGAGTTTTTTTTACAAAAGGACAAAGAATTGAAAGTACATTTTACCAGTTTTAAACTTCAAAAGGCTGAGTATATCTAATATTTTTATACTTAGCGTAGAAATTAAAAGAAGAAACAAAGAGGAATAACCAGGCAGGACTACACTGTGATTATATTATTTTATTATTATTATTATTATTAGTATTAATACCGCTGCTGGACGTCTTCTTTTGTTTGTCAGGAGAGCCTCTATTCCCATGTGAACTCTTTCCCATCTTCAACTACTCACCAATTCCATTTTGAATTTTGAATATTGTCTAAGACGAAATTAAATTTTTTGTTTTATTTTCTACCAATTAACAACGAATAAGTAAATAGAAACAGAAGAAATGAGCACTTCATTATACTCCACCCCCCGGTCTCCGGAAGACAATGTGCGAAAACGACGTATCCTTAGGGCAAAACACTGAAGTTTTTAGTGAAGAACGGGTGTTCTTTAACAATTTCAGTGGCACTCATTCATTATAGTCAACACATAGTATTTAATTAATCAACCAAATCCTTTGTAATAATTTATTTGAATCTGACAAGGCGAGTATATAAGGATGTTGAGGTGGGGAAGAGGGGTTGAAGGACGCCATACGCGGAATAGGGAAGGAAGGTGAGAATAAAAAGATGATCTCAAGAGGAAGTGGGAATGAATGGGGAAGTCTTGTTCTGATTGAATGGATGGGTAATCAGGGTATCAGGTTTGGAGGGTACTTTAAAAGAGAGAGAGAGAGAGAGTCCTTAACACGTTTCCGGTGACCTGGATGGATTTGGATTTTCAACTCACCATGGCCTTATTCTTCTTCTTCGTCGACTAATAGCGAGGGAGACTTCAAACAGGATACTACCAAGGAGGACCTTTCCCTTGCCAGCTGATAATCTTCCGAAGACCCTCAACTTTTTCTCTATGTCTCATGTCGTCGATGATACCAGCGCCAAAACATTAAACTCCATCGTCACCAAGGAAAAAAAAAACGTGAAACCCTGAGTTCATAGACATGGTAGTAATATACTGTATGTGCAATGAGGTATCTCCGTGGTATCGCAACACCGTGGTATCTCTTTTTTGAGTTACGACAAGGAAGAGGTTACGATACCACCTCTCACTTTGTGCACCCTAAATCCCAAACTTCGGTGAGATGCTACATTTCTCTGGTGCTTACATTTCAACTCAGCGCATAATGTAGCTAACTTGATTTCCATTTTAGACATAAGTTGAATTTGATCGTTTACCTGTACACTACAGCTTTTCTCAACCGAATCGATTCCAAGAAGCTTGCGTTTTGCACCCATTTTAGTCCAAATATATATTTGTTAACTGTTTTAAGTGTTTCTAACTTTAGATTAAAAAGAAAGTAAAACAAAGAAAATCAAAACAAGGATTTTTTTAAATAAAGAAGGGACAGTGATAGAATCCTTGGATTTTGAGAGAACGGGGTAAAAGCAATACGACGGGAGATACAACAATAAGATACCACTGCCGTATCGGAAGGCTTTTTACGGACGATACCACGCCGTATCCTCCTCTGTGGTATCTTAACTCCAGAAGTGGGTGGAGCGAGTGTTATCGAGATACCACGGAGATACCACAGGAGATACCACGGAGATCCCACTCTGCACATACCATCTAATGTGATGATGATTACAGACAATAATGATCAGGGTCACTCCGATTATGCAAAGTATTGGTGCAGGATGATGCGGTCTTGGGTAAAAAATTATGCGTTTTCTAGCTATTTCGTTCAATTCCTCTATTCATTGCAAGAAAGAAATTGAATTTGTATTTTCTTTATTCTAGCCCTATTACATGGTTGATCTAGAGCTTTTAAATATTTCTTTGTTTAAAAAATAATTTCATTGAAAGAATGTAATGCAGTGCGTTTAGACAAGACGGAGAAATTTTTGCGAAATGATTTTGTGGAAAATTAAAAATTAGTTGTATCTCCGACACTTTGATACATTGTCAACTGCTGAAGTTACTGAAAATCATTGCTATGAAAACTTTGTTCACTTTCATTGGTCAAAAAGTGTCGCACAAGTCTAATTTATGAGAGTTTTTGAAACTCCCTAAACACATTATAGCGTTTAATGACAGATTCAGCTTGTTTAAAATTAGCATGACATGAAACGCCGCTCCACTGAAACAGTTATGATACTGATGCACTATTTTGAACTTATTGAATGTCTTACTTTCTTACTGTCTTAATTTTACGAACTAAAGTAAAATACAACTATTTTTTTAAACTCTTATAAGAATTGTTTAACTTTAACTACATATGGATCATCAAAATATTTTTTCAAGCTACCTACTTCAAATTTATTTACATATCAATAACCCATTAGGTTTTGCTTAGCTAAACAGATCTACGAAAGAATTACTTTTCACTAAAAGTTTAAATTTAATTTTGTTGTGGCATATAACTCGCCAGCTTTCACCATATCCTTCAAATAATCAAAATCTGCTATTTGTCAAAGAATTGCTGACAAATTGTATTAAAATTATACGTTACCGAAAAACTTATGCGTTATGTTATTGTATAAAATTGTCTAGGTAAACTAACGAGGTTTATGATCAGATCACGCGTTGTTCCCGTATGGAAATACTTTGCAACGATTGTGCATTTTATGCGTTTGAGCGTCCCTGATAATGACGAAGACTCAACAGGAAAATAAACTAGTTCAACTAGGAATTAAAACAAAAAATCACGTGCACCAGAGTCTTACTCGCACAGGTGATCATCGTGAATCTATGGAATATGGTCACCAATGAAACAATTTACAGAGCTTAAATGCTCTGTTTGAATTGACTGATGGTAAGGTAACCTCTTCTGGCTTCCGTTGAGAATCTGTTAATGATTCGGTTTGAGTGAAATGGTCATCAGATGTTTGGTGAAATTGGATATTCTGATGGATTTAGTGACCAAAAGATGGTATGTTTGGCTTCTGGAGGACTTGAGAGCGGAAGTGGAGGGGATGGTGGTTAGTTTGTGTGACTCCTGTTGGGACAGGTCAGGTTTTGACTATTGGTTTGAGAAAAGGAAGAAGAGACCGGAAGACCCTTCTTAATAACCATCTTCAAAGGTCCTTGAAGGTGAGATTTTGGCTGAAGATAATAGAAAAAAACAAGGTAAATGTAGACATGCTTCATTGCTATGTTCTTCGGAGATATTATCTGTCCTAGGTATCGGTTTTCCTCCCGCGCTTTCTACCTTCTATTAGAGACCCTTTCTTGAAGTAAAGGAAGCCCAGTTAGTCTCTTTTTTTATTTTTGAGGACTTGGGCAGTAGGATTGTGATTAGGGTCCCTATTAAAGACCCTTCCTTCACTTTTGGAGACGAATGGTCTGATTGCTTTTTCTCTTCTAAAAACTGTTTGGATTTGAACCTGAAAAATATTAAGAAAGACGAAGACGCTTGAAAACGATCCAGCTGCCAAGCAGCTCACAGTCTGTTTTCGTGTTTGGCACGAGAAAGGACGAAAAGGACAGGTGGTGAGTAGTTGGATGCTCAATTTTTAGACATTCGTCCAATCAAATCATTTCGTTTCTTCGTCTCTGACCTATTCTCACAATGAATTCTAGAAACATGAAACGAGGAGTAAAAGGACCAAAAACTGGGGTTGAGTAATTGAACAATCTGTAATTCCCTGCTGCTAATTTAGTCAGAAATTACCTCATGAAACTCATCACTCACAGAGCCCTTTAGCCAAAATCAGAGTCTTCTGACAGGTTTCTCAGAGTAGCAAGGTGTGAGGCAGATGGTATATAAAATTGTGTAATTCCGGAGAATAAATATTATTTGCAAAACGTCTGAAAGACAATAATTGGAGGAGGGTCTTGTCATTTTTCGTTGTCTAATAGCTAGTTTAATTTCACACAACTTTCATATGTTTAATAATTTTCACATCAAGAAACCAACGGGGGAAGATTATGCCAATTGATACTACAGTTGGACGCGTGAGATCGGATTCGTCAATTTAGGTAAGATAATTTGAGAAAGAAAATTTCAGAAACGAAAGACAAAGAAAAACATGCATAAATGCAATGTATAAATCCGATTTATATTCAAAATCTTAAAAAGTAGTTTCAAAAAATCCGAATTCTTTAATGCTCAAATTTCTAGTAACTTTTAATAAACATGGAATCAAGTGAGGATAAAATAATATAGTAAATATCGGTTTACAGGAATAATAAAAATTATGTTTCATTTTTCTCACTCTCATCTTGACTCGGTTCTGTTGATAAATGTCCATTGGTTTTCGTGGTTCCTGATCTAATAATCCTGCTATTTGGCTCTCCAATGGATTGAAATTAAGATCGAGATCGAGCCACCCTGTACCTCCGATGTGCTGGACAGTACTCAGCATACTCTTCCCAAGTACAACCAGCCATACTGCAACATTCGTCCGTAATCGACTTGTTCTCACGCTTTCTCCTACACAGTGAGATATCAAGAATGAGAAATTATATAATTATCACACACTCACTTCCGGAGGGAAGTGAAGCCTGGGAACTGAATTCCTTTTCAGTTTTCATATTAAATTTTCTCACCTGACATAACCCGTCCAGGGTTTGATAATGCTGTTAGCAGTCATCTTTTTTATAAAAATTTGTTCAAGTTGTTCTTGAAGCGGACTTGCTTTTGGTTTTTTATCCAAGCGATAGACATCTTTTTGGCAGGCCCAGTCCATATGAGTCAGAAGTTGGTCTCGACATCGAACGTATTTCTCCAAATGCCAAGCGGATTTCCAATCGTCCTCGTTTCTACAAAAGAATATGTTTCCCAACTATTAAAATAAATACCTAGTCGAGTCTGGCCTCAGGTCAAAAGAAACTAAGCAGAAATTTTTAAGTGCTTAAATTTTTAGAAGGAAAGGATTTTACAAAAATTTAGCAAAGAGTTTCTGATTCTTGACTGCGTTGAAACAATAAAAAGTTAGCGACTTGGGTCAAGTTTGAATTTTTAATTCCGCTAGGTACTTAAGCAGATTTTGTTTACTGATGACTCTTCCACTATATTGTTAACTCTCATCCTTACATGAATTGATGCGGAAGACTTCGTCTTGGCTAATTAACCAAAATGCACCATGTAAGGATTCAATTTATTAATTTTATGGAACTGTTATTCTCGAGTCGTCACCTCACCATTGTCTTTGTGCTTGAACTAAGGTATACAACATTAAAAGATTTGAACCATGATACACCATTCTATCTGTGTTTCTCACACGAGGCCAATTCTCAATTCAACTAATTCCTACATTTTCATTCAATTTTCTGGACTCTATTGTCCCGAGTGAGAGCCGAAATTTATACTAATTTGTCCACTAGCTGTTGCAGAAACTCGATGCAGCGAGTATATCTACTAGCCTTTTTTTGTTTCCTGCTGCACTAGTTAATAACTTTATGGTTCAAATCACAGAGTAATTGGATATAAATGAGAAATGGAGTTGGACAAGGAAGAGGCGCTCCTACTGATTTCATTATAAAAATTCCATAAGCTATAGATAAATAAGGAAGTTGTTTGGACTGTAGCTAAGTAGGTTAGTAGGGTCTCTAAATAGATTTCAATTAATAATATTCACTCACCTGAGTTGGAAAAGATTTTGTAACTCAGCTTCTTTGTCAAGAATAGAATGGGGATGTACAAGGGGTGAGAAGAATAGATAAATGAAAACCACAAAGAAACCACTCATAGACAACAGAGGTGAAAAGTTCATGAAACCTCTGTCCTTTGACATACCTGAAAAACAGAACAAAATTTTATAAGCATTCATGTATCTGGCACTAGAGTGAAATTCGGCAATAGGGAACTGAACAATCCCTAATTCTTTACTGTAGCCCATTTTTTCACTATAGACGACGGTTAAATATTCAAATTTGAATTTACCATACAAGACGTTTCCTTAATAACTTTTCTATCGCTCTATAAATTTGGATTTTATTCTCAAACCTTTCTCACTTCACACAAATACTTTGGATTGCCTCAATTTATTTATCTAATTCGACTTGATTTAGCAAAACGTTTATCTAATAATATACCTCCAAGTCTCCGGATCCCATCAAAACCGGTAAACATTAAACCGAAAAGTTAATAAAAGCTTTGTAGAAATCTATTGAAGAGAATTTTAAAAACAAATTATTATAAGAATTCGTCAATTACTTTCATCCCATCTAAATTTTGTTATTTTTATAGAAGATGGTTCAAATGTAAGGAACAAAAAATTTAGTTGCCTTCAATTTTATGCAAAAAGTTTGATTCAATTTTTAATTATGAATAAGTCAGTAGCTTTGGCTTATAATTCTTTGTGACTTAGAACTTTTCCATGTAATTCTCTTTTTAATTTTTATAAATTGAATAGGAAGTACTGTTTTTAATTGTTAGTGAAAGTCATCCATTAATTGTTCCTGAACTATAACTTTTCTACACATTATTCACCCAAAAATGATAACTCATTATTTTCTTCTTAGTTCTTAAATATAATTCTGAGTTCAATTGTACAAATTAATAGGTACCAAAAATTAATTACGGTGAAAGCAGGTATTGAAAATGTTATTTTAATAACTGTAATTCTTCAGAATTACAACCAGAATAAAAAGTCATTTAAAATAAAGTATAGTTATTTTTGTTGCTGGGCTGTACAGTAATAGTAAATCTCTTTCCTCACAATTACATATGTGGTCGGCTGTAGTTAAAAATTAATAGAAAAAATCAAATCAAAGTATTGAGTGAAGAAACTAATCACTTTCACCTCACACCTTTCTCCCCGCTCTAATTTCGTGAATTTAAAAATTAGAAAAGGGGTAGTTCCCGTTTGGACAAGATGGTTTTCTCACCTTCGCTTTCACCTGAGTAATGAGACGAAAAGGATAGGAGTAGATGCGCTTGAGGTCTTTTTCAATGGGGATGTCGTGAGTGGATTAAAGACGGTGTTTTCAGTTTCACTTTCACCACCAAAGTCTAACTGATGGGAAACTACTGCTCTCTCCTCCAAGGTGGGTCTATTCAGTTGGATTGAGTTAATTGTCTTCGGGAAGTTACAAGTCGGCTATTGTGGGGACAGTTCCTTAGGAAACTTTTAGCCTCCCACCTGTAGCAGGCCGTGCGTAAAATGAATTTTCTCTCAACGACTCCATTACTGTCAAATATCTCTTCCAGATTTACTTTCACCTCCAATAAAACTTTGAAAGTTTGTCCCAAGAGTCCTATGTCCCTTCCGATGGTAACCATAATTGAACTTTCTATTCAGTTTCATTTTTACAATTATGTCCAGTACTATCTACTAAGATTATAGCTTTTCGAGCTATTCCACTTCCACATCTCATGCTAGTAGTTACTTTCTACGTCATTAGTGGAAATAATACAGGGTGAACCAACTTAATCCGGGCCTTCTTTCTTCGCCTTTCACCAAAAACGGCTTGGGGCAGGCGATAGACAATAGTAAATGATGGAAGTGAAGTTAATTTTATTGTAATCACTATAAAATATCTGTTCCGATGCAAAGCAATGGAGCAAAGCAGAGAGACAGAGAGAGGAGGGGTCGGCAGGTTCTCTGTTGAGTCAGGTGGAATAGATGCCAAGGGATCGTACCCCATTCCTCTAGTTGCTCATTCTCTCAACTACCCATCTTTCAGCATTGCAGAATGGCGTTTGTTTAAATAAATTAATTTTTGCAGAGAAATGTTTTCTCAAACACACACTAACTTCATTCCTTACAACTTTTGTATTTCGCGCTCTTTATTTGCTGTCTTAAATTTTTTTTGGTGAAAGCGACTTTCTACGGCCCGGATTAAGTTGGTTCACCCTGTATAACTAACTATAAAAGCTCTGGGGTTTATTTTAATTTTCCTTAGTACATATCATGAATGTCACACATTTACTCAATTTACCATGAGATACTCGTCATTTTTTGAGATTTTGTCAGGTGGGGTTATTGTGTGTGATGTGAGGCTATTGTGAAAACTTCCTTGTTAAACCGTTAACTTTCAAAATTTTGGATGGTTCTTTTTTCATAATTTTGTTTCTCTTTTCATCAATCACCACTACCAAAAATTATTCCACATGTTTAATCGTTAAGAATTAAAAATTGCTAAACTCGTAAGCCATCTTGCAAATCCATTGGCAGAAGATTGATTTTGCCTTGCATAGTTTGAATTCTCCATGACTTAAGACACAGTAGGTTAGGTAATTAAACTCAAGTAAACCTGAAATATCATCTTACTTCAAGGACTGCCTTCACTGAATCCAAATTTTAATTAACAATTAAGATATAAATTAATCACCATAGCCCCATCATTTTTGCATGCAGGGGACTATTGTGAATTTTAAAGTGGGGCTATTGTGATTTTTCATAAAGTTCATATGTTCTTACAGTTAAACTTCTTAGATGGTCAGGAATTATAAGATGGAAAGAACAAGCGATTGTAGTAAACAATACACCGATGATGATTTAATGAATGTAATTCAAGCGGCTACAAATGGGTTGAAAATAAGTCAAGCATCAACATGTTATCAAATTACAATTCCCACATTGACGTTTAAAATTAGGGGTTGGAAAGAAAGGTCAAAAACTGAAGTGAGTTCAAAAAGTGGGCCACAACACGACAACCACAACGAAAGTGGAGCAAGAACTTTCAGGGTTACTCAAGGTCATGAAGAAATGGGGATTCGGTCTAACCAAAAATCACAATAATTTTAATTTTAACCATTTGGTTAATTAGAATAATCTGCCAAGTATCATGCAATTTTAGTGCTTGATGTCGTGCAAGAATCTGTGAAGACAAATATGATGTCCAATTGTTTTAAGTCAGAAAGACCAGGCCATTGGTTCCGGGGATTTTGTGAAAGGAACAAGCTCAGCTTAAAAAACCGAAATTACTTGAAGCTCTCGGGCTAGTCAGTCAAACTATACTTGCATTGTGTATGATTTTTTCGACAAATTGGATCAAATCGTCAAGGGTTTATCTCTACAAGGGAAACCAGAATGTTTCCACAATTGTGACGAGCACGGGTTTGCCAGCGATCCATTATTCACTAAAGTTGTAACAGGACTTGGAGAAAACTCAAAACATATCACTGGTGGTGGAAGAAAGTCGACAATTCTAGTAACCACCAGAGATGATTCATAAACTACAAGGACCACCAAATAAATCCGGGCCTTCTTTCTCCAACTTTCACCAAAATCGGCCTGAGACAGCCGACTAACAATTAGTGAATAATAAACGTTAAGTTAGCTGACAAATTTTTATTTTATTTTTATTTTTATTTTGAATTATAGATATTGTAATGTAACATTAGCGAAATTGCATCTCCTAAACACCTTGATCTCAATCTAAAAAATGCAACAGGAGAGTTAGATTAAGGTGTAGGGAGTGCGAAAGGGAGATGGTGACTTGATTTAACTTTAAAAAAAATTACAATGTATCATGAGCCATGGCTCTGGCTCAAAATTACTATATGAGCCAGAGCCATGCCCTGGCTTTGACTCAGAAATTTTTGTGAGCCAGCTCGAGCCAGAGCCAGAGCCAGAGCCATTGAGCCAGCTCATGAGCCAGAGCCATGCGGAACACTACTTAGATTATACTTCAAAAAATTAACAATCTAAGTCCCTACCCCCTTGGTCACTCCCGACACCTCCATCTCACTTTTAGAATAAAATAATACATTGAGATTAAGGTGTAGGGAGTGAGGAAAGGAGGTGGGGACTTAGACTAGACCTAAAAATAACTTACAATGTAAGTCCCTGCTCCCTTCTTCACTCCCGACACGTTGCTCTCAATCTGAAAAGAGAACAAGAGAGAGATTAAGGAGTAGGGAGTGAGAAGGGAGATAGGGACTTGATTTAACCTTAAAAGAACTTACAATGGAAGTCCTTACTCCCCTCGTCTCTCCCGACACCTTGATCTGAATCTGAAAACGAAACAACGTGAGATGAAGGCTTAGGGAGTGAGGAAGGGATTCTTACTTCTTTGGATTCGAAACAAATGTAATTTAAGTCCCGTCTCCTCTCGTCACTCCCCACAAAGCAATGTCATAATTAAATTTTAATAATTAATTAAGTCAACTTACATTTTCCCTCTGCTTCTTTTCCAAATTTTGAAACTTAATCTTGTGCTCTGATCACAAGCCAACTTCGCTCCCTCCAATTTTTAAATTTCGCGCTATGCATTTAATTTCTCTAACTTTTTTTGGAGAAAGCAACTTTCTACGGCCCGGATTTATCTGGTGGGCCTTGTACCACCGCAAGTTATCCATAAAGATAAGAAATTGTGGGACAGGATTTTTGGTGAGAATAAATATTCCAACACAAGCTATGCTGTCAGTGAAAATGGATGAATGATAGAAGCAGTGTTTTTCAATTGGTTTAAGCATGGATTTGTGACACATCTCACAGCACCCAGTACTGTTAATTTATACGGGTGTGGCTGAATTTAGCAGACGATGGAGAAAGCATAGCTGAATAAACACATGCCGAAAAAAACCTCTATTCTTATCCCCAATCTCACTCCTTCCAGCTTAGATTCCCTCCAGACAATTGCGCGCCAAACCTCTTTCAGCTTTGACTCATTGATTCAAACTCAATGATTCAAAATTCTTTTCTTGTTTGTCTTCCCTCTCACTTTGATAATTTAATTTGATTTAAAAGCACTTAAATGTCGTGATGCGTGAAGAAAAGCAAAAATGCATAAAAACTTACTTATTTTTCGACCACCCTCAAGGGTATAACCCAACCCATATTATCACATTGATTGTATCAGCCCTTAGCACTGGTGTGGTGATTTTTGTTAGGTTATTACATTAGGTTGCATTTATGAAGTGGTAGCAGATGCTCTTTTTAAGCTAAATATGGAAAGTTTTTGAAACATTTCGCTGGATTTTTAAACCTAACATAGTATCCTAAAGGGAAATAATCCATAGAACATCAACAACCGCTGCCAAAATCTTTCCTGACGTTAGGTGTTTTGTTAGAAGGCAATGGGTTGATAGAGCTGATAAAATTGTTAGGTTGTTAGGTTGTTGTCAGCGGACGCTGCTTTAATTTGAATATTGGGTTTTCTGATTTCTCGGCTCAACTTAGCTCAGCTGAGCCAACATCACGGCTCAATTTTGCTTTCGGTTCAGCTCAGCTCAGTCCAGCTCGCGGCTCAGCTCAGGTATCGGCTCAACTCAGCTCTCGGCTCAGCTTAGATCTCAGCTCAATTCAGTCCGGGTCTCGGCTAAGCTCAGCTGCAGATTTCAGCTAAACTCAGCTCTCAGCTCAGTTCAGCTCAACTCGTCTTTCCGCTCAGCTCAGCTCATGTTCTCTTCACTAAAAGTTGAGCTCAGCTTACGGTTCATTTCAGCTCAGGTGTCGGTTAAACTCAGCTCTCGGTTCAGTTCAGCTCAACCCTTGGGATTCAATACTAGCAGAATGGACGAGATATAATTCCAGAAAAATTCTTCCAAAATCAGCTTTCACTAATATCCTTGTAAAGATGAGGAGTTCGGTGGAACCTATAGTTATCAAACGCGGTTTTCAGAAAACTAGAATTTTCAACAGTGATGGAAAATTTCCGGTAAATCGTAACCGAATTCCGCAGTCAAATTTTGATCCAGTAAAGCTGTATCGAAATCTGGATAGGAAAGTTAATAAATTCATGTCAAATAGCCGGGACTGACCTCAGTCACCGCCTGCAATCCTTCCAGTCCAACAGAACACAATCTTTCAAAACACAAATGCTCCACCGTCCGATTGTAAATCTTCATAGACTAATGCAACTTTTGAAAAGATTTTGCTTGCAACTGTTACTCCTGAAGGGTTACAAAATCCTAAAAAGCGGAAGAGAATCGATGTGGCGTAAATAATTACTCACGAAAAGTATATAGCGGAAATAGGGAACATAGCAAATATTCCAAGAAAAGCGAACCAATCAACCTTGACTAAAAGTATTCCTATTCCGAAGAGAAAAAGGAATCAGAATAATGCGAATTTTAGGCAAAAAGAAATCCAAAAGCTTAATTCTTCTTACTTTTAGTGTGTAAAGAGTTTTTAGCGCTATACTTGCAATTAAATAGAATTTTTTTGAATGAAATTTATAATTTTCACAATAGCCCCACAGTGTGAGGTTATTATGAAAACAAGTTTCTGTAATTTTTGATAAATTAATTAGGGTCGTTCCCGTAATTTTAAAATTTGTGTCATGGGCTTATTCAATGCACAAAAATCCAAACTAATCATTGGTGAAGTAAAAATCAATAACAGTGAAACATAACTACTACTAAAATCAGGTGAAAAATTTTTGAAATGAAAAAGTTATCACAATAGCCCCTCCTGACCCTACATTGATTATAGAAAAATAAAATTAACCTTGGTGTACTGCTTTTCAAGTTGTTTGTGAATAAGTGAGGCTAGAGTTTCTAAACGGGGGAAAGGAACAACTTTCATCGAAAACTCTTCTTATAATGTTACACAGTAGAGCATTATGAGGTAAATTTGTAAAATACATCAACAGGTTGTGTATTATTACGGAATAATAGTTACGTTGGAGTATAGAGTAACCAATTATAGGTGGAATTTAATATTATTCGTGGAACAGAGCTTTGGCTAATGGTATTTATTATAAAATTTACTAAACTTTTAGTACAGCATGAACCACTTTAATCCGGGCCTTCTTTCTTCGCCTTTCACCATAAACGACTTGGGGCAAGCGATAGACAATTAGTAAATAATGGAAGTGAAGTTAATTTTATTAATATCACTAATAAAATATCTGTTCCGATTAGATACACTAATGCAAAGCAATAATGGAGCAAATCAGAGAGACAGAGAGAGGGGTCGGCAGGTTCTCTGTTGAGTCAGGTGGAATACATGCCAAGGGATCGTAACCCATTTCTCTAGTTGGTCATTTATCTCACCCATCTTTCAGGATTACAGTATGACGTTTGTTTAAAAAAAAATTTTTTTTTTAAAGTCAGTTTTGATTAGACAATTTATTGCAAAGCAGTGCAAAGTATGAAAGCAGAGAGGTTGAGAGAGGGGTCGATAGGTTCTCTGTTGAGTGAGGTGGAATAGATGCAAAGGGACCATACCCTATTGCACTCATTGTCTCAACTCTCTGCTGCTCTTGTAAAAAAATTAATTTTTGCAAAAGAATATTTTCTCAAACACACGCTAACTTCATTCCCTCCAACTTTTGTATTTCGCACTATTTTTTGCTGTCTCAAATTTATATTTGGTGAAACCGACTTTCTACGGCCCGGATTAAAGTGGTTCATGATGTATGCTACTCATAGTGTTGTAACTTGAGAAGAAAGCTCCAAGTAAAATTTTTCATGTTGTAAATTTGGGATGTTATTAAAATTGTACAGAGTGTTTAATCGTTTTTTGCACCCTCTTTCTCCAATTTCATCGTAGCTCCTCCCAACCCATGCTGTTGCTAGCAATAAAGTGTAGAAAAATGACGTCATGCTTTCTAGGGTGCAAAAAAATGTTAACCACCCTGTACATAATAGCAAACATTATTAAAAATTAAATTTCAAATATGAAATGGAGAGTCTATCGTTAGGTTAGTATAACTTGTACGAGTATACAGGGTGTTTAATCTTTTTTTGCACCGTCTTTCTCTAATTTCATCGTAGCTCCTCCCACCCCATGCTGCTCCCAGCAAAAGAGTGTGAAAAATTGACGTCATGCTTTCTAGAGTGCAAAAAAATGTTAAACATCCTGTACTAAAGAGTCTTATTAACTAGGTATCTTAGACCCTAGTAAAGATTGATTTCTTATGGGGATATATTGGAACATTTTAATCTACCTCGTCGGCAATGATATGACATTTTGTTAATTGGTTATTATTCAATTATATCATGGTTACTCGAGTTAAGTAAATCTGACGCTAAACATATTGCGCTGACACCTATTGAAAGAAATAGTTAACACTGCACATGCTATTAGCACCAGATATTAGTGGCAGGATGATTGCGCCGCATATTGAACCCCAGTAGCTAGAATCTGATTGGGTCTAAGTCGATTGGCACGGCTACAGTTGACCAATTTCACAACAAAAAATTATTCGCATTGTCAATTCGTTAATACTACGAGAAACTAGATTTTTACAAGAATTTGGTAAATCACTAACCCTATGAGAAACTAGAGAAGGAAAAACTCGAAACATTCTAACTTTTAACTAGTTTTCAAATCTTGGATAACACAATAACTATTAAACTAATTCATAGTCTAACAACAAAATTTCCCTAAGACTGTAAATGTTACAACTAAATCCAAATTATATTAAAAATTTTTTATTCACAGAATTTGAATTTAACTTTAGAATTCTTCTCAATAGGTTTCTAAATTCACTCTTAATTCCTAATTTTTACTTGAAACTGGAAGGCTCATTTGTCCAGTAATTCCCTCCTGCCGATACTTTCTTTTTCCTATGTGAGATTTTTGATTGAAAAAAAAAACGATGTTAAATTATTTTTGAGATCAATACAAGTTAATATATTTACTTATTTGTAATATTGTTTTCGTATTAACTAAAATTTTAAAATTGAACAATATACTGCAGAAGAAGAAGCATGACTCTATTCTGATTAAGTGAATGAGAAAGTATAACCAAAGCAAGTCAGGCTGCGTAAAGTTAGCAGAACAGAAGATCAGACCGTAAAGTTAGCTCCCCAGCACCATAAAGTTTGCAGAATATTATGCTAAAATCATAAAGTTAGCCAACTAGCAGAAAAAGTACCATAAAGTTAGCAGAATCGCACGCTAAAGTTAGCAGATCAGCAATAGACGACCAAAAAATTGTACGTACGCTGATCAGCAGATATACTGTAAAGTTAGTCGACCTGAAATGACCGTAAAAGTAGCTGACCAAAAATCGTAAAGTCGGCAGATCAGAATTAGCCGACCAGGAGCTTAAAACGTAAAGTTAGCAGACCGGTAATCTTCTTATCAGCTGATCATATCAAACAAATGTAGCAGAGCAATTCCCATGCGCAGTAGACATTTATTGATCATTAACATGCGCAGTATCTATTTTATGTTGTTAGACATGTGCAGTAGTAAATACGCTGTCAAAGACATGCGCATGTATCAACTGATCATAGAAACAATTATTTCAGACCAATTCTCATGCGCAGTACCCATTTTGTTGTTAGACATGCGCAGTAGTAAATAATGCGCATCATTTTGCCTTACAGCGTTAAATATTATTATTTTCTAAGCTATCTATAACTACATATATGGATGAACTACTTCGTTTTTTAATGTTTAAT
The DNA here is from genome assembly GCA_002738285.1 of Holacanthella duospinosa. Taxonomy (NCBI): domain Eukaryota; kingdom Metazoa; phylum Arthropoda; class Collembola; order Poduromorpha; family Neanuridae; genus Holacanthella; species Holacanthella duospinosa. Next base: position 87,404 of record NIPM01000151.1, on the reverse strand, counting down.
TGTAATTTATTTTGATGAGACCGGCTGCTATTTAGATTTCATTTACAGTGTATTACTACGATTGAAAAATAAATTGTAGGGATAAACTACTATGTTTTAAAAAGTCTTTGTTATAATTGTTCAGTAAAAAGATTGTATTGAACATGAATGTTAAAATGAGCTCAATTAAATTAAAAATGTTGAATGTAGGATTCTAACTCACGACGGAAAAGCTCCCAGCAAAAATTTTTCCTCTCTTACCAACTATGCCACACTCACTTACTATTGTAGTAAAGAGTTTTATTTTCAAACTTAGAATTAGATTTGACGGAGTAACAATGCCCATTAGCTGAAACGGAGTTCACCACTGATCTCTTCTTGCCCAAAATACATAAGAAACAGTCGTACCCGGTGACAACGCTAAATTGAACCAAGCATACCTCTCTGAGTCAGAGTCATTAATTTTAAATGACTCAGTGACACTTCTCTCTCTCCTTAAGCTTGAATCAGAGTTAGGTGACTCAGAGTAATGACTCAGTGTCTCAGATTCAAACCATTGTAAAAAAATAACCTTTTTTACAGTAGAATTTACACCTAAACTTTATTTCATCGTTTATAGAGCTTAAAATGCTAAAAACCAAGACATTTAACATTTTCCCGGCTAAATACTCAGAAATAAATTTAAAAAATTATCCTTCTTGATTATCCTTCCTTTCGATTTAGAACTAAATTTTAAATTCGGAATATTTTATGTAAGTTCGGAATATTTGTAATTCAATACGCTTCAGCTCAGAGTGAGTGACTGCAAAATTTTATTATTGAAAGTTCACAGCAAAGTAAGCAGTCGAAGAAACAGACGATTCATTATTCATAAAATGTTAAAATTTTTTTGCTATTTGCGGTCGGATTCTTTAATATAAAGGTTGAACTGCGTATCTGGAACGAAACACTCATATTAATTAATATTACCTTATGTCCAGAATTATTGAACTATAAAATGATTGAAACTTAGAGTAAGTTTTGAAAATATTGTATAAAAATTTGTAAACTAAATGTGGACAAACAACTTGCACTAATTAAAGTAGATTTTGAAAACCTTAAATCCTTTAAGCGTTATTTATTTTAGTAGATTATACAAATATTTAATATAAATTATTTAAATTGTAAGTAGATGAGTGGATGAATATACAAAAAAATTTAAAATAAATTGATCCAATTGATAAAAAGTTTGCCGAGAGCTTCAGTTACATTAATGAATTCGTTCCTCCAAGATTCTCCTCCAAGACATAATTTAATCAAACGACATAAATAACAAACACACACTGTTACCAATACATAAAACAGTTAAGAAATGACACTAAATTTAATTTAGTTTTAAAACTTCCGCAGAACATAATTCAAATAATGATTCGAACACTTCACTCTTCAAATTGAACTCAGTCCTCAAATTGAACTCAAATGGAACAGTATTCAAATTGAAGATTCTCCAAATGACTCAGAAGGTAGGGAAGTTATCATTCTCAAACAAATTAAGTTTGTTTACAAGTTTGTCTGCAAGAAATATTTTTATTTCAACAAGTGCTGAGTTGTTGCATCATTCAAATGCCGTTTTCTGTTACAGAATTTAAGCACTTTACGAGGATTCCAGTAAAATCGTATCTAGTTAATAACAATGAGGTATCAATTCCACAACAGAAAAGAGAGGTTTGCAAACATAAAAATGAAAGCAAACAAACTACCCAGAATACCGTGTGGAACACATGTAAAAGTCAAAGGCATTACTATTTTCGCCAAGAATAGTTGTAGCATTGACAATTTTTTGTATATAATGTATGTCATATATAGGAGGGAAATGAAGGTATACATGATGCTATTGAAAATGCAGTATAAAGCCAAAATTAAAATAACATTTGCACACCTAAATACTTATGAAGTTGAAGTAGCAAAATTATTTTGCGTTACAATAATGTTGATAACATTCTACTTCCAGAAACTTTTCCTCCACTTTCCAGTTGAAGGAACATTCCAAGAAGAGGAAACCTTTCCTCCAAGGGTGTATTTGAGACCCTATTACTTAGTTACATATTTTTAATGTCTGTTGACTTCTTGAGTAGCTTAACACAAAAGTTTAGTTACGAAAACCCTGAATGGTGCATTGACAAAATACAGAATTTGTCATCGACTTTGGATTTGATAATTAAGAATCTAACTGCTTGTGTACATTATTAATAACGGCATAGTACAAAAATGTCTCGGTGGAACAAACACAGGTCAATGCCAACCTAAGAACGTTAAGTTTTAATAAAAAGCAAGAATGATTCTCCTAATTTGTTATTTGTATTTTCTCTACCATTGGTTAATACTAATTTCCCTCCATTGGAGGTACATATTTCAACAAAGCAAACAATTCGTTGGTACCAATATCGAACGTTCGCTTACACTTTAAACACGGGTGGACACTACGTAACAATTTTTGGCGACGACAAGCCTAAATATAAGTACGACGATCTAACGCTTCTAAAGTTAGAAACGTACAGTCCACAAAATATACATCCTATTAGTACGATTTACTTAATTTTTATTATAATTTTCTTACTTACACAAATTGAAATCCTATTTGTAGTATTTATTGGTAATTTTTCTTAATACTTAATATGAAAAGCAATGTTCGCTTTCATGACTAAGTGAGTACTAATTTGTTAAAGAAACTTTTATTTTTCTTATTCATCTTAAATTGTAGCATGAATACAATGTGTTAATTATATATTTCATTATACATCGTGGGGTGACCTTCACACAGTCGATTTCAATAACAAACATACACGTATCACTCATAATTAGCAGTTTTATATTTTCTCACGATATGTATCGTCAACGATTATATGTAATTTTAATTAATTTTGAAAGTAAAATTTAAAGTTTATAATATATTTAAAACTTCTGCAGACAACTGTATTGTTGTTACTGGACAACAGTAGGAAATGAGGCAAGTGTACAAGGTTTTGGAATACATTATACTTTTACTGTAATTATTATATGCTCCTACACATTTATTTGTTAGCTCGAATAATTAGATTATAATGACAAACCACTCATAAGTTTACGTAGGTTTATTTAATTAGTCTAACATTTTTTCAGATGTTACTACTGAGCAGAGTTGGTAATTAATGACTTTTCCAGTCGGATTAGGGATTGCGGATTGAATTTTCTCAAAACCCAGGATTGGGATTACGGATTAGGGATTTACCAAAGTAGGCGAGACGGATTAAGATTAGGGATTAACTTTTCCAAACCCTTAGCGGGATTAAGGATTGCGGATTACTTAATTCTTAATTCCTAATCCCAACATGGATTAATTTTTTACTCACCTTAGAAATTAAATTCACAAGTAGTTAATACAATTCAAAATTAATTTTCACTCTAAAATGGTTATGATTGTAAACTATAAGTTAATTTTCAGAACAATTAATTGGTTGAAAAATTCATCGGTGAGTTGACATCTTCTTGGTGAGAGAATTGAGCCTCCATAGCTGAATACACTTTCAATAGATGCAGGTGAGGGTAATGACGTGTAACGACGGAATAATTTGCGAATTGCTGGAAATCGGTTAAGTGAGTACAAATCCTGAGACTGGTCTTGCAAATATTTAGATTTACTCTTTAGATTTGAGAACAGAAGTTCCATGCTGTTGACTTTTATTGAAAAAGTATAATGAATTGCTCACAGGTGTCGCACTTCTAATCCGGAATTCTAATCCCAAACCAATCCCGGCGGGATTGGTTTGGTTAGTTTCCAAATGGGATTAGACGTTAGGGATTGACTCTATCTTGCCAAACACTCTGGATTAGGGATTAGGGATTAGAATTTGTAAAATTATTTTACTCCGATTGAGGATTGGGGATTATTAATCCTTAATCTGGATTACCTATTCCTCAATCCCTAATCTGGATTATCCCAACTCTGCTACTGAGTACAATTCAAACCTCATTCATTGGCCATGTTATTTACTTTTATTGTAGCAAGTAGAAGTATCAAAACACTATTTTAATAAAATTTCACTGTTTCAAATGTAAGTTATTTTTAGTTTCTACTATTTTGCTGAAATTAAATCGTAGACCAGGGAATACTGTAATGGATATCATGCATTTGTTACTAAAGTCTTTGTCTTAAAACTAGTTTGCGCATTTGCAGTTTGAGTAAGAAAGCTAATAGGTAGCACAATTTCTGATTGAGGTTGCATTTTTAAGTTATTAACAACTACGGGTTACATTCGGTGTTGTCAGTATTCATCTACCAATACGGTTATTTTAGTTTAATGCCACTACCAGACATTATCAGCCTTAGCTTACTGCCAATCAGTTGGCTTGCCCCTTGCTAAACTCCATGTTTTTCATTCGTAAATACTCTGCCCATTGTCACACCACTATTGTCAACTTTCGACTATTGTCACCCAATTTGAACAGCATGAATGACAGTTAGCCACAGCTATAGGAAATTTTCGGTTCTCAAGGACAGAATTTAAGCTCGCTTGATGAAATTATGTGCGAGATCAGAGAATCTTGGAGGAAAGGTTTCATTAGCCTAAGCATTTGTTGTATTCTATGCACTTTAGAGCCAAAGCATTTTCATCAACTTAATTCCCACCAATATTTTAGTCTGGCGACCAGTAACGTAACTCACGTTCTGGGCAAATTTTGTTTATCAATTCAATCAATTTACCCGTGTTACCAATCATGAATATTTCGTGCCGGCTAAAAATATTTTATGCATAATGTTCGTAGAAAAATCAATATCGCTATATTCAACACTGCTTTAGTAAGGAAAAAACATTTACGTTGGCGGAACATAAATAACGAATACGGAATACGCAGAAAAAATTTATTTAAATTTTAGTTCCTGAAAACCATTGTAAATACTGTTACGCTTTTGACAGCGGGGTGAGAAATTCTACTTCGATCATTGTTTCAGCGTATAAAATGTTATTCAGTTTGCGTTACCCTTGCCTGTGAATAAAATGCACATGAAATTTGTAAAAAGTTGTGCTATGGCAGGTGGGTGTGTACCAACAACAATCATGCTTTCTGTCTCTCCTAGTCGTCCTGTTCTCTCAGCCTCACAATGAGTTCAGGAACCTACAAGAATTTTGCAGTATTTTTTCAATGCTGAGGATCGGTTTTCAGTTATACCGTCGACGTGATGAAGTTTTAAAGACAAGTAGATTAGTTGCTTTTGGCCACCAAAAATAATAGAAACCTGACTTTGCTCGTGCAGTCTGCCAAATCTGTACAGCGTGATAATTGGAAAAAATACGAAGTTGGCCTCATCAAATGATTTGGTAAGTTAATTAGGTTATCGCATTAGGCCGGTGATCAGCTGACTTGACTTGATAACATTGACGTAAAGCTTTTGATTTATGTTGATTTAGTTTAATCAGTAGTTAACAGGGAAAATTACAACTTCAACGGAATTCGGAATTGCACAGGTCAAGGCAACCAGGAATGATCATAGAATATTACTTCCTAACAGATTGTGGAGTAGAATTCCTAATTAAGTTGCAGCTGTAATTGTTCCTGTTAAGTGTGTACCTATTCAAGCAAATTCACAAAAACCGAAGGCTTTACGTCCACTCCTGACTGGCTCTGTGAACCTGTGTCTCTATTCAAATCTAAACATAAATAGCCGGTAATTATGCTCTTATTCATCTGCTTCAGCTTCTGACCACTGCAACTTCGACTCTTTAGGATTTATCATGCTGATTTCATATCGATCAGTTTTGAAAAATGTTTTCCCTTAGATTCCTACGACAAGTCTTCGAAAAGATCCAAATGTTTGAGGACTTATAAAACATTGGAAATTCCAGATACCAGCGAGAGTGATAATCAACGCTCAATAGAACGCCCTCCACCACCATTTACATCTGTTCATGAAGGAACTGAGGAAGATGATGGACAAGGACATAATACGTGTGTCTCTATAAGTTAATATAATTTTTAACAAATTAGATTTGAAATTTAGTTTCCTTTTTAAAGGCTAATGTATACTCCAGAATTTCATCTTCATTCAATCTGCATTTACTTCTCATCTTCATCTTGCTAGTCATTTTTGCAATATATACTCGCTTTTCATTCAACTCTCATTTCATCCTACCTTCAATAAAGGGAGGAGCGAGGTGAGTTTTCATCTAGAGCAAAAGTTGGATTGAATCCAACTTTTGCTCTAGATGAAGATGAGAGTATAATGTTAAGAGATGGTCTCACTCTCCCCAAACCAACAAAATACGACTAAGACCCAAATTCATTTTAGTTTAGCTCCACCCATTAACTTTGTTTTTTCTTGTATTTGAAATTGGGCTCCACCCATTACCTTTGCTTTTTCTTGTATTTTAAATTGGAGTATACATTAACTTCAAAGTGAAAATTAAGATGAAAATGGATGTGAGATGGAGATTGAATGAAGATGACAAGCAGAGGATTGGAGTATACATTAACCTTAACTCTTTTTCCTGTTATAGTTGGAGAAAATACGACTGAACTCAATTTGGGTCGACGTCACGGGAACAGATGCGACAGGAAATCGAACGTTTCTGCTAATATTTTTAATTTTCTCATACTTTAATTCCTAATCTTGAATATTGATGTTTATTTTAGAATTGAAAAAGGTTGTTCTGGAAAATCAGGCAGGAACTGTTGGATTTGAAAAAATTGTGGCGGCAGGTTCTCTCAAAATCAGCGCATTCATCGAGCGCAGCTCGCCACGGATATCCACTGTTACCACTTAAAACATTGGAAGTATTCTATTCTGCGGAATCAGCAATACATGACGAAAGGCAGTGCAACTTCTATGTAAGACCGTAATTACTTATTTATTTTTGTTTCTTTTCCACTTGCAACATTTATACCAGAATCAAGATACCCGATCCCGAACCCCAACATCCACCACGAAAAACCACGACACAGCCCAGCCCTCGGAATTACTCGGAAACCATTATACTAAAAACCTACGTCTGCTACCCATTCGAAACGAAAAAACACAACCCAGACAGCAGTGCAGTTTGTTTATAAGATGCACCATTTCACTGACCAAATTCAACTATACTGAATTGTTTGGTTTCGGACAAGTCGTGGCCTCGGCAATTATCCGATGCAAAATCCTAACAATTAATACCTAACAACCTAAACTTAAACTAACTTAAGCTAACAACATAAACCTAACCTCTAACGACCTAAAGCTTACCTAGCAATGGGCTGTAGTAATGGACTGTAGTTACCATACGGACAAACCCTGAAGGTCTCCAGGGGGGGGGGNCTCAAGGGTGCCCTGGGGGTGGTCCGGCGAGCGCCGAAGACGCTGATGGGTTTTCTCGATATGTAATTTTATCACGGAGTCAAAAACTTCGTGTTGAATTACCCGTAGTGCGGGCAAGGTAAAATTTTCTGTTTTTTTTTCTTCCGTTTTTTCCGCATAGAAATGCTAAGATTCTATTTATGTTGAAATGTTACGACAGACGCGCAACAGACATAAGTAGTTCGCAAATATGGTAGAAATAAACCATATTATTAAATACTTTGTAATATTGTTTATTTGAATTTATTAAAATTTGTTTCTTGTAGTATAGAAATATGTTGCGGAATACATAGATTTAGCATTTAGAAAATGAATCATGAAACTCACAGAATTTTCCTGATCGAATCTCGTGATTTTCGTGAGTAGAAATATGCACCGTGATCCCATGATTCGATTACTTGATTGAATGGCCACAAAAAATTTCATCTATAAAAGTTGCTCAAAATGAAAATTTGAATAACTTTTACAGATAAAAAATTTCTCTGTGGTGACCCATTCGGGTCAAAAGTCAGGTCAAAGATCAAGTCAATTTACATTGCACTTATGGGTAGGTGCAAGTTAAAATTTTATGCTTTTTTCGAAATTTTTTTTTCTTTTTCTGCATAGAAATTCTTTTCAGGACATTCTGAAGCGATTCTGAAAATTTTCGTAAAAATTTAAGTACAAAATTTTTCTAAACTAAAAATTTTGATTTTGGATAAACTTTGACCCAAACAGTTGCAGAAGTGCGGTTACGGACCGCAACCGCAACTTTGAGTACAATATTTCGAGCCGCAAATCCGAAACTTTTTTGAGGAGAGGTAAAGGGCAATTCTGCTCGGTGGAGGAGTAGAGGGCTGAAGTTGATCTGGAGGAGTGGAGGTGTATTATTATCCGTGGAGGGCTCTTAAGTTCAGCGGAGGGCGGAAGACAGGAGTCTTTTTATAGAGCAATAAAGCCATTTTGAACCCGTAATCCTTGTACAATCTATTTATTTTGTTTTGGTTGTGTTCCGGTGTATTCAATATTTAATAAAGTAAAATTATTTAATCACAAAAACAGAATACTACTAGAATGAAAAGAGAATCGATTAGAAATTAACCGAAAATTATTGCGGGATGGATGGAATTCAGTAGGAGCTGTTGTAGGCGGACGTGGATATGTCTTTATTGAGTGGACTGGAAGGTGGAGAGGTCAAATTACCTTGAAGTGGTCTGTGCTGAATGGAGAGCGGAGGGGTGGAGGGATTAATTGTGCTTGGAGAGTGGAGAGGTCAATTTAGCTTGGAAGGGTGGAGAGGTCTTTGCTGACTGGAGGGCGAAGGAGTGGAGGGCCCATCCTGTGCCCATCTATGCACAGAGATCGCTACTCCGCATTTTCAGCTGTCATTTCTGACACCCGCCACTCCGCAATTGCTACTTTTGCATTTTACGTCTCGCAACTCCACAACCGCAACTTTTGCATTTTACGTCCTTCAACGCCGCAACCGCAACTTTTGCAAGTTCCATAATTGGACGCAACGCCGCAACCTCAATTTTTATAATTCTCAATTTGGCTGCAACTCCACATTCGCAATTTTCGTTATTCTGCTCCGCAACCGTTACTCGCAACCTGCCGCAACCTAGTTGCGAAACGGTTGCGATTGTGCAACTGTGAACCCAATCAAGCTTTATAAAAATTGCTCAGAATGAAAATCTGAAAATCTTTTATATGCAACAATTTTCTCTGACGCCTGTTGTATTCTTTGCTTTTTTCGTGCTTTGCCACGAGAATTGTCATAGGGAAGAACAGAGAATCAATATATACTTTCTTAGAGTGTTGTTTAGTTGTTGTTTCGACAACAATCAGACAAAGTAAAAGTGTTGTATACTTTATTAGTCGATGTGTTGCCATTACGTTTTAAAAAGTTGAAATTTTTTTTTTTTTATAACTTTTGTGCCATGCCAACAGAGTTGAAAAAATTCAAATATCAATTGTTTTGATTTCAAAATACAACCTTTTCCTTCCGAAAAGTTGACACTGCTTCAACTTTTTTGAAAGACAACGATGACGCAAAGGCAAAACAAAAATTTCTAAAAATTCCGTTATATACTTCCTCCTAGCAATTCTCCTGGCAACGATCAGATGAAGTAAAGAAAAAATCATCCGACAACGAATGATAAAAGTATATAATGAAAAAATAACGTACGGTGTAAGCGATGGCGTAGCAACGACAACGGACAAATAAAGTATACAACAGGCGTGAGTTGACCCCTTCAGGACAAAAGCCATGTCAACTTCCAAAGTACCTATAGTGGGGCCATAGTAAAAATTTGACAAAAATTATTCAAAATCGATGCCGCACATCCTTCGCGTACACTGATTTGTATGCGATTAAAAAAAATTTAACAAAAAACAAAACAATTAAAAACATTTTGAAAAAAATTTTGAAAATAAAAATATTTTTTTAATTTTTGACAAAAATTATTCGCCATCGATGCAGACCATCTGTTGGTATGCAAATAACAAACAAAAATTAAAAAGAATTTTTTTACCTTCCCCCCACTATAGGTACTTTGGAAGTTTACCTGACTTTTGGCCTGAAGGGGTCAACTCAAAGAAAATTGTTATATAGAAAAGTTTTTCAGATTTTCATCCTGAGCAACTTTTATAGACCTTATTTGGGTCAAAGAGAATCCAAAATCAAATTTTTGACTTATAACAAAATTTTTACTTTAGAAAAAAGTTGTACTTAAATTTTTACTTAGATTTTGGAACTTAAAAAATTTGCGAAAAAAAATTTTACAAAAAATTTTCATAATTGCTTTAAAATGTCCTAAAAGAGATTTCTATGCAAAAAACGCGAAAAAGTTTTCTTCGAAAAAGAAAATTTTTTACGTTGCCCTTACTGCTATTGGTGATTCAAAATTTCATTTTCATTTTTGGTGATTTGGTGATTCATTACTGCTATTTGGTGATTCTTTTTCTCCAGACCACCCTCGGAAGGCCTCCGGCCTTGCGAGGGTGGTCTGGAGAAAATGCTGTCATGGGGGGTCCCCGAGTATTGGTGGGAATCAGGGTTTGTCACTATGGTAGTTACTACAATCCATTACTACAGCTTATTGTTTGGTTAGGTTGTTGGAGTTAGGTTTAAGTTATTTGGTTAGTTTAATGTTGTATGATTATGTTTAGGTTGTTAGATTACCTTTAGGTCGTTAGGTTAGGTTTAGGTTGTTCAGTTAGTTTTACGTTAGTTTGTTTAGATTGGGTTCACCTTTTAGGTTAGGTTTAGGTTGTTAATATTGGGTTTAGATTGTTAGGTTAGGTTATGTGTTTATATCGGATAATTTCCGAGCCTAGCACTTGTCGGAAACCTGAAACCTCAGTAAAGTTGAATTTGGTCTGTGAAATGGGTCATCGTGTAAGCGAACTGCAATGTTGTCTGGGCTGTGTCTTTTCAATTCGAATGGGTATCAGACGTAGGTTTTTACTTCAATGTTTTCCGATTAAAAAGGATTGGCTATGTCGTGGTTTTTCGTAGTCGGCGCTAGGGTTCGAAATCGGGTATCTTGACTGGTAATATTTATCTGTCTGTCTGTTCCTGGATGAGTCGTGAAAAAGTGATCATGTTCGTCACTGGGATCATTTACACGAGGTGTATGGAAAACATTGGCTAATTTATTAATAAGGATTACTTAATTTCGAAACAAATTATTCCAATAAACACTAGTTTCGAAATTTTTTTTTTAATTTTGTCGACTTAAAAACAATGCATAAACTAGTGTTCTCCATGACTCCGACTCCAGAGTCGGAGTCGGAGTCGACTCCTTGACTCCGACTCCGGAGTCACCCGTGGTTTGCCATGGAGTCGGAGTCGATGACTCCGGAGCAGGCATATGCAAACAAGGAGTCGGAGTCAATGACTCCGGAGTCGACTCCACACAATTGGAGTCAGCTCCAAAAAAATGTCATGCGCAGAACTCATAGCATTACATCACAAACAGAATACACTTATATCAGTAAGGTATGATACACTAAATATTGCAGCTCTGCTGCTATCTATAGAGGCTGCTTTAATTAACAGCTCTTCTTCTTAATATAGTGTAGCTGTAATATATAGTTGCTTTGCTCCTACTTTTAGGAGCATTTTAAAATTTAAATATTTTAAATAATGGAAACATGCCGACGAAGAATCCGACAACTCAAAATTAAAAATTGTTTACTAATTTTTAAGACTAATACGTAAACAAGTGCCGGGACAAATGTCGGCAAGTCTTTCACAAATTAGTTTCAATTCATTGACCTCTTTCATCATAACTTCCTAACTTAATTTACTTTTTTTAGAGACTTTTGTCCGTAATTTGCCGACTTTTAGATGAATTTTGATTTTTTTAAACGGAATTCCCTTGACAACTGCCCCACCTCCACACAAAAAGAACCATGTGCATAATATGTATTTGCGAAATCTAAGTAAATGTGAATTTTGACTCCGGAGTCGACTCCGGAGTCAGTGCTCCGACTCCGGAGTCACTCCTTATTTTCAAGGAGTCGGAGTCAGTGACTCCGGAGCCACTCCAAAATTTTCTTGGAGTCGGAGTCAGTGACTCCGACTCCGGCTAAACCCGGAGTCATGGAGAACACTAGCATAAATCAATGCCGAATTTTGAAAAGTAACGCTAATTAACTTAAGTAATAACCTAGTTATACTAAACTAATTTAATTAAATAAAATAAAAACATTTAGGATGCTCTGTTACTTTTTCAAGCTGTTGGTCATGTTTCAACTTAAAATGGGATTATTTTGCCTTACAGGTATAAGGACTAGCACGGGTTGGCTGTCCTCTTCTCAAAACGGTGTTTAAAGTTGGCATCAGTCGTGATAGGTATTTTGATATTTACCTAAACTAAGAAACTGAATTACTATTTTATTATATTGTAGTAATAAATTTCCTTTTCAAATCTTTCTTTTCAATACGTTTTAAATTTAAAGAAACTTCCAAAACTGAACCGCACACATTTTATGAACGAATTTTACGATGACATACTTTGCCATACTAACTAGAATTTATATTCTTTTGGTTGCTAATTTTTCTGTGTTGATTTTTATTTGGACTGACGCAGTCCAGCTGACTTGGAAGTACGAAGCTAGCCTGTCCATTCAAAACATTTACATCGGCCGATTCTTTCGCAACACCAAGAAGAATTGAAACCGCCAGACGAACCAAATTGAGGGATATTCACAGTGTTAAATTTAGATTAAAATAAATTAATAAAGATTTCAATTGAAATGTTCTTTACATTTTATTTACTTAAGTTGCAAGAAACGCCGTCATAAAATAAGCGAATTAAAGAGCAACGGCATTTCATTACAAAAAGTTAGAATACTTTTTCATAGAATTTTATATGCAGCGCTAATATCGCCGTGAATTTGTAGCACATAAGTTTGCATCACTCAATCGGTACATAGCAAATGGGCAAAAACGCACAATGATGTATCCTAATAAAGTTCGCGAAAGAAATACATTTTATGCATCACTTGGTAACATGGGTACTTTCAATTTAGTTACAACATTAAAATTTTGTATATATTCATCCACTCATGTACTTACAATGTAAATAATTTGAATTAAATATTTGAATAATTTACTTAATAAAGTATCGCTTAAATGATTTAAGGGTTTCAAAATCTACTTTAATTAGTGCAGGTTGTTTCCAACATTTAGTTTACAGAATTTTTAATACAATATTTTCAATTCTTACTCTAAGTTTCAATCATTTTACAGTTAAATAATTCTGTTCGACAGTTAATATTAAATAATATTAATATGTCGTTTTAGAAGCGCACAAACAAATTCAAACTTTAGATTACAGAATGTTACCGGTAGCTATACAAATTTACACATTTTATTAATAAGAATTGGCTGCTTCTTTCACTAAATGCTTTGCTGTGAACTTACAATAAATAAATTTCGCAGTTGCTCACTCTAAGTTATAGCCTATGGAATTACAATATTCAGAATTTAAAATTTAGTTTTAAATCGGATCAAGAATGAAGGTTAATTAAAAAAAAATTGTTTCTGAATCCTTACCCGAGAAGATGTTAGATGTGTTAGTTTGTAGCAGTTTAAGTTCTAAAGATGTTCAAAAAAGTTTAACTACAAATTTTAATGTAGAAAGAAAGGACATTAATTTTTTAATTTATTTGAATCTGAGTTATTACTCAGAATCACAGAGTAATGACTTTGAATCACCTCACTATGATTCAAGGTTCTGGAGTGATTCGAGAAGAGTCACTGAGTCATTTAAAATGCATGACTCTGTCTAAGTGTAAAAATGGGTGTCAATCGGTACGCTACTAGCTCTTTACAGACTGTTATTTTTGTTTTATTTGGCCAGACAAAAAAAATCCTATACGGACAATTTTCGACGGTGAATTTTGTGTGTTCAATGTGTTGTCTATGCGATTTTTTAACTAACAATAAGCGCCATTTCCATGAATCGTAAACATTTTGAATCATTTCCTGGGAAACATTATTCCATTCCTGTTGTAGTATTTTTCAAACCCCAGCCATGGTTCTTGCTCTTCGCAAATGACGTCTCCGTTTGAGGAATCCGAAACCGAAAAAGTACTTGAACTAGTGTCAGGGCTTTTTACAGGTATTTCTGATTTCGGAACGATGGTGATTCCAAGTCTGTTGCGTTGGACAAATTCTTTGTCCAACTCACCAGGCTACAATGAAGCCACAGATTCAAGTAAAGGTTTCAAAACATGTTCAATATAGTAGTCAGAGTTTACCTTGACTTTTTTTGGAACTTTGATCAAAGGCACAGTCCCCCAACCAGTCATAGCACCAACAACCATGAATTTGTCACCAAACTTTTCTTTCTTATGAAGAAATATTTTTTGCGTATGCGGCCTTCGGCCGCATACGCAGTGCCGCTTCGCGGCATGGACCGCTAGCCCCACCGACGCGAGGTCGCCCAGGGTGCCCCCCCTTCGGGTTAGGGTGGGTGCGTTGTGTAGTCTTCCTTCATAGATTAGGCCCTACCAATTTGTGGTCTGTCGCAGCCATATCTTTTGGTATTTAAGTAAGTACCATCCTGTGTTAATTTATAATTGATGAATTCAGTATGCCTAGAGGAAACAACAAGTCAGGTCTCAGTTGGGCTGCCATTAGGAACATTAACACTCGGCGACGTTCTCAACAAGCTGCTGGTCTGTACCAACCTCGGGACAATAGGGGTCGCTACGTACGTGGCAGCGTTCGACCCGTTGCACCAGTTGCAAGGGCGAGTACACACGCTGCAGAGGACACTAACATACCAGAGGGATTTTTTGACGAATCATCTACGGACAGTCAGTACAACGGAAGCAGTGCAGTCGACAACATCTCCAACGACTTCTCAAGCATCTCCGTGCACACCCCCCAGTTCAGCCCTATTACTCCAACATATTCACCAATCACACCTCGCGGTGAAGAAAGCTCGAGCTCTGAAGCGGAAACTGAACCGGACTACGTGCCACCGCCCCCGTCGCCTATTCAAGGAGGGGGGAACACCTCAACTAGATTGCAAGGAGTCCACTTTTGGAAATGGGTAATTCAGATCCAAATGATTCCCTATCCCCACGGGTTAGAGTTAAACGCGGCGGCGACTCTAACAGTGGAACTTCAGCAAATAATGGAGGCGCGGCTGGAGGCCTTACTTCGTTAATTGTCGGCCCTAACATCGACTCTTCTTTGACTAATAAAGCTATCACTGTAAGTTTTGAACGTAAAATTAGACTATGATTCAACAATAGTTTTGGAAGTGGGTCCTACGTGACCAGTTCAGATTACACTGATTATTTAGAGTTAGATAGTGGTCTTTACGAGTTGCCAATAAATAATTTGAGTTTGTATTTGAGTGATCGTCATGCAACTTTTATTCGGAATTTTAATGCTTATGAGATTCTCCATGCAGTGTTTGGTTGAACACAGTAATGTGTTTACGTTTCATGAAACGGACCCCGCTGCCACTTCACCCTATTTCAGCCAGGCCGGACAAATTCAACCGGGGTTCCAACATTTTCACAGTACGGAAGAGCCTCCATATCGACTGCGGTTTTACAACTATTCCACTAACTGGAGTAGTTGTAATTTAACCCGTCAGACGACCCTCATATAGCTTTCGGCTGTTTCTCTTCCGATTTTCGATGTGGGATTGCTTCAGCACATGTACTAGGGCTTCCTTTTAATTTTTTTGTTCAAATCTTCATGGATGGTCTTCCAGACAGTGTACTGTGAGACGTTTCAATTTGATTCTGGCTCGGCGGATTTTCTCTATCAGTTAGAATGCCAATTTTACAAATCAGATGTTTTGATCGAATCTTTCGGACGTGTTGTTTATGCTGAATGTTTGGGGAAGAAAGTGCAACTTGCTTATGATTTCGCCGGTTTCCCATTGAATTCAGTATGTTGGACACTGTGGACTTTGAAATAGACGTCCCAACTTTTCCATGTTACGCACGGTGTCTCGCGCTGAAAATCTCCTCTGGAAATATCTGACATATTTTACGGTCTAATTTTTTGGTCGGCTATACTTGAACTGCTAACTTTAGGGTTCTTTTTCTACTAGTCGGCTAACTGTATGATTTTGGCATAATATATAGGACCTGTTACACTAGAAGTAGCAGCCCGCTGCTTGATCTAGCGTCCACTAGATCTACCAGCGGGCTGCTAGATTTAGCAGCTCAGACTCTAGATGTAGGGGCTGAGCTGCTAGATTTAGCAGCTAAGCTGATAAATCTAGCAGCAGCTGCTAGATCTAGCGTCTTGGTGCTGCTAGGTCTATCAGCACTAAACTTATTTTGAAAAGCTCGAACATATATCTTTATGACGAGTTTAGCTACTATTTTTAATCGATACTAAATCAAATTTAGCAACGTTTCACCGCGCCGAAAAAAATTTCATCGTGGCAAGGCTTAGTTATTCAATAAAATGTGTCTATAAATTACACGGTTGAACATTTCCGGTTAATTTTTCTTGAATTAAATAGCTTATCCTATTATCTTTCGACTGATATAAACTCGACGCTCGGTCGAGAATAATTGATACCCGATTTTAGAAAAATAATTGAAGAGTAAAGCTGCTAAATCTAGTGTCTCTGCTGCTAAATCTAGCTGCTCTAATGCTAAATCTAGGAGCTTGAGCTCTGAGATATAGGAGCAGCTCCTAAATCTAGGGGCTGCTGCTAGATCTAGCGACATTGGCGCTGGCAACATCTCATTTATTGAAATTAGCCGTATTAACCTTAAAGAAATTATTTCCTATGCATTTCAATTGTGACAAAAAAAAATTTATTTTTGTTTAACAAAATAAACGAATTACGTTATTATTTACGTTATTATTATGATGAACTAGTAGTGAAAAAATTGTCGTGATCAAGATTGTTTGACAAGATGAAATTGGGCTATAAAAATATGTCATAACTCTTGTTAAAACTATTATTTACTTTGTTCTTAAATGCTTTGCCACATCCATACCCTAAGCATGAGAATGAGTTCTAGCTTTGCTTTCCGAAACCAGTGTAACGCCTACTATTTGTTTTGCTTTCACCGTCCGTTGTTCAGGGATAGTGCACTACTAATAGTAAAATTTTCTTCCAATTCTAATTTTTCTTAAGATAATTATTTAAATTTTAGGTAAATTACAGAAGAATATTGCACTTTTTCTGAGTAACAGACAAAGAAAGCTAAAATTTTTACGGGAGTTACTTCCAGTATTAGTTTAATAAGAAATCTAGCAACTAGAAATTTTCAAAACTTCCTCCACTGCTCTGATTATAGTTTATTCCGTATGGTAGTCGTAGTCTTTAACAAAATATTTTAATTGTTTTTGTATTTCTGTTATTTCAAGTTGTAAAAGGAAATTTACTACTTCGGTAGCTCAACTTTATTATTTATAAATTGGGTATCATTTTTTGAGAAATAATAAAAATAGTTTACAACTTTTTGTTTTACTGTAGACTTATTTTCCCATTTGTTTTACAATTAACTGATTATTATTTTCTAATTTTAATTTTTTTATATAGAATTTTTGTATCAAAAATAAAAAATATACTACGAGAGGTAGGCAACACTGCAAGCCCCTAGAAGTAGGAGCAAAGCACCTAGAAATAGCAGCTACACTACTTCTAGCAGCAGCGCTGCTAGATATATCGTCCACTACATCTGGCAGCAGAGACGCTACTTCTAGTGTATCAGACCTTACTGTAATATTCTGCTAACTTTATGGTCCTGGGGAGCTAACTTTTCGGTCTGATCTGCTGTTCTGCTAACTTTACGATGATGATCTGCTAACTTTATGCAGCCCAAGTCAGGCTGCATAAAAATCGTAATGAGAATGAAACAAAGGAGGAAAAGTGCTTAATTTAAGCGTATGGTTTGGATGTTACGCAAAACAAATACAGAGAACATCCAATCATCAATAATAATAATTATTGCAAATCTTATTTTTTTATTGCTAGCAATAATATTTAGTACTTCTGTACTTGAATTATTCTAAGTTGAATTAGAATTCCGAGGTTTTAATATCCCTTCAATATGAATAGACAATATCGCACTTTTTTGCTGGGTACCTTACTGAGTTCACTTCCGAATTGGACTACGTAACCTCTTGAGCAAGTGGGAACAACCGTACCAACAACAGTTGACTCATCACATCGTCGTCGTCGACTTTCTCTCCTCATCCTTATTACTCCACAATTGCCAAGTAATACGTAAGTCTATTTAGTCATAATTTGCAATATCTGACATACTCTACTCTACAACGACACAACCACCACAACGGGTTCTTGTTAATTTGTTTGATTTAGGAATATGATATTTGTACAGAAGAGGTGAATTCAAAATTAGGAACGGGAAGGGATAAGGAGCTAGGTTAGGTTTAGAAAATGGGATCCGATGACAAACAAATCATCAAACAGTTGAGGTTCAATCAGGACAAGAGTGAGTTTCAAAAGATTTCTAACACTAATTAAATTGTATACTGGTTGAATGACTGCTCAAGGTCTTATTCATATTCTTTTCCAGGTTGTTTTATCTGCTGTATGGAAAAAGGAATAAGAATTTATAATGTGGAACCCCTGGTTGAGAAAGTACACTATGGTATTATCCATATTAATTTCTGGAATTGGATAATTTCGTAGGTCTGTTTCATTTTGGCATGTTTTTTTTTTTTATTCTTCAGATGAGCCATTGATTGGAAGCGTTGGATTTTGTGAAATGGTCTACCGTTGTAACTTGTTCGCAATGGTTAGCGGCGGAACTCGACCCAAGTACGCAGAAAATTCGGTGCTTGTTTATGATGACACGAAGAAGCACTCTGTACTTGAGTTTACATTTAATCAACCCGTCCTTGGAGTCCGTTGCAAACGAGATCGACTTGTAGCTATTCTGAAAAACCGTATCCATGTCTTTTCCTATCCTACAAATCCGCAGAAGCTAATGACGATTCCCACAAGAGAGAATCCGCTTGGTTTGTGTGAACTATCAGGATCAGGACCACCGAATTTGCTCGTTTTTCCAGGATTTAAGGTCGGATCATTGAATCTTGTCGTAAGTTCATTTTTGTATTATTTCATACTCTCACTCTGATCAGTCATGTGTTAATGGGTATGGTGCCACCGCAGTTGAAATTTGGGCCGATTTATCTCTGGTAAAATTCGTGACCTACTGAGAAAAAAATTTTATTCGTCCACACTAAAAAAATTCATGAAAACTAAAGAATTTGGAACAATTAACGGAAACGCACTCCTCGCGGAATTGGGTAAGTGATACCTCAATCAATCGGAAATTTCATGCAGATTACGAATCTGGCATTCGTTAGTGGCGATCAAGTCAAATTTTGCAAAATTTTTGCAAATTTGTGAAATTTTTTTAACCTAGGTTATAAAATTTCTCAATTTGATTAATTAAATTTTCAAAGTTTCAAATTTCAGCCAAACCGGTAAAAGTTTTGGATCAGAGGTCACCAATTGCCAAGATTAAATAACATTTCTAGTAATTATTAGGATTCGAGTATTTGAAATTGCAAATTTTAAATCTTGATTTTTACATATTTAATTAATCTTATTTTTCTGAATAATTTTGCTAATTATTTCTGAGCATGGATATCCCCTCATAGTTGCTCGCTCTACAACTGCAGTCATTTCTAATCATTACGGAAGCGTTTTAGAGCTAATACAATCTTGCTCACTACTCTTTATTTTGTAGCAACATTTAAATTGCAATGTATCCGAAACATATATTGCTGATATATAGAGAAAAAAAAATTAAAGAGAAGACCAAGACTCGAACCCCCGACCACAGGGTAGGGACCCAACACTTTTCCGTATCTCTAAAACTCCCATGTAATACGTACAGTTCAAAAATTTGTAGAACTATATCGTACTGTTTTCTCCAACTATTATTGTTACAATAATGCACCACATTTGGGGGTCCACAGCCCCTTCCAAATAATTTCCGGTGAAATCAGACACATTTTTGAGCTTTTGTGACTTATACCAACATGAAAAGCTCAAATTTAATTTGAAATAAATTTGCAAGTCATGACTGTTCCCATGTAAGTATATACAGTGTGTATTAGTAACGAATGAACGGAGATACACACACTAACCAACTCTCACCCAATCCCACCATCAGTTATGGGCAACAAATCTGGCTACGGCAGTGACTTAACACGAAGGGATGATACACTGACCGAATATATTCGAATTTAACCAACGCTTTTCAATTCCACACTTTCACGCATTCCCTTGTTACTGTCTTATTTTATGCATATCTTAAATTAAGTCTACCAGATTACCACTCGTTAATGAATCATTTGTTCGAAATGTTCTTCATTCATTCCCAAACAATGATTCAGTCGATCGTAAAACCCCTTCTTACATTTCGCAGCATCTATTATTTGCTGATATGACTCGTTTGGAATCCGGTAATGGAATTTTATAATAATTTACACAAAGATTTGGCGGAAGCCCCATGGTGCGAATAAATGCGCCGCAAAAAACCACAAGGAAAATTCAAAAATCACTAATTCGCAAAAGACAGAAATTATTAGTTAATACTACCGGTTATCAAACAAATTTTGATTTTCATCCTTATCCGCTCGATATATATTACGATTACCACAATAAAGCAAAAATTTGAATATCAAACTGCGAATCGTTGCCCATAACTGATGGTGGGATTGGGTAAGGGTTGGTTAGAATGGGTATCCCCGTTCATTCGTTACTAATACACACTGTATGAATATAATGAGTGTACGCTCCTGTTGGCATCAACATAGAAAAGAGAAAGGATCTCGGCTATAGGGAACTTAAAGTCCGAACTCCCTGTACAATGCCTAGCCTACTATGCATAAAAACGTCCATTGCGCACGCAAACGTGCTTGACTCTCATAACGGTTTGCGAAATTCCTCTCTTGGGCTCTGCTCGGGCTCTTTTGAAATTGCCCTTTGGGCTCTGCTCTTGTTCGGGCTCTTTTGAAAATTTCCTTTGGGCTCTGCTCTTGCTCGGGCTCTTTTGAAAATTTTATGTTGGGCTCTGCTCTTGTTCGGGCTCTTTTAAAAATTTCCTTTGGGCTCTGTTCATGCTCGGGCTCTTTTGAAATTTTCATTTGATATGCTCGGGCTCGGGCTCCTTTGTAAATTCTCTCTTGGGCTCTTTTGAAATTTTCCCTTCGGGAATGCTCGGGCTCTTTTAAAAAATCATTCTTTCAGTTCAACTAAGAATGTTCCCACTACTCCTCACCATTACAGCTTATTGATTTTGTGTTATTCATACAAAAGCCCGCGTGAGCAAGAGCTCGAGCCCAGAGCCGAGAGCTCAAACCGCCGAGCTTTGGTAGAGAGGGTCAAAAATGACATTATAGCTGAAACTGGAGTTGCCTTTCCCCCATCGTGCTTCGAGGAAAGTGCGGTGTGGTTAAAAACATTCAGTACCTATTTGAATGCAGTTGCCTTGGGAAAAACTGATTGTGTCATTGAAATTTTTTAACCACACCGCACTTTCCTCGAAGCACGGTCGGGGAAAGGCAACTATAGATCCAGCTTATGTGGTCAAGTTTACCCCGGGAAAAATCGGCCCAATTCTGAAATCCGTACCCCGGTTTCATTTTAGGCATTAGCACATCTCTGACTCTGATTGCTTCTATAAACAACATTCTTGCATATTTTAGAATTTGACTGGTTCTGACGCTGCGGTTTCCAGCAGTCCATCAACTATAGATGCTCACCAGGGGGAGTTAGCATGTATCGCTGTGAATCAAAAAGGTACTTTAATAGCAACAGCTTCTGATAAAGGAACTTTGATCAGAGTCTGGGATGCTGCTAAAAAAGAAACCTTGAATGAGCTTCGTCGCGGTTCGGATCCTGCTACAGTTTATTGCATTAATTTTAGTCAAGACTCTGAGTTTCTCTGCTGTTCCAGTGATAAGGGAACGATTCATATATTCGCGTTAAAAAATCCGAGTCTCAATAGACGGTCCACGTAAGGCTATTTTTAGCGAATTCAATTCAAATTTTAAGTTTTGAAGTTGACATTTGACAGATTTTCCAAGATGGGCTTCCTAGGTCAGTACGGAGATTCACAATGGGCTCTCGCGAATTTCACTGTACCGCCAGAATGTGCCTGTATCTGCGCCTTTTCTACTCACAAATCTGTTGTGGGTGAGTAAGGCTCACTTCGCCTTTTCCATTGTCAACCACCGAAGTTGAAGTTGACAGTTATGTTCTTTGTAATTTAATATTTTATATGTTGCAGCAATATGTATGGATGGCACGTTTCATAAGTATGGATTCAATTCAGATGGAACTTGCAGTCGCCTCTCTTACGATGTCTTTCTCGAAGTTTGTGGTGAAGATGAGTTCTAGTTCATATCTGACAATCCGCAGACGTCATTTGAGGAAACTTAAATTTACAAGGAAGCATCATGCTGACAACGCAAATTCAAATTCATTATAAATAATTATTGACGAGTATTTACAAATTCTATCTGGTCATAGTGAAAGGAAATGGTTACCTAATTATGAATGTGCTCATGGAGAATTTAAAATAGGATTTGCCTTTTTGCCAATCATAATTACTGCAGTAGCTTCTTAATTTAGATGATCTGAGATGAGTAAGACCTATATTATAAAATTTGTATTTTTTGCTTGCTGGCAAATTACAATTTTGATACAATTTAAAATTGCAAGTACTAAATAAGTAGTCAGTAAGTTAGTTTTTGTGACTCGGATGAATTTGACTGATATATTAGTAGGATTACTACTATCTGACATTTCTAGAATCACTCGCTTACAATTTCCTAACTTTTATACTCGTTCCGTTCTTGAGTGTTGCTGAAAACGACCCAATACCAACACTCAAATTGTTGTACACTATTTCGAAGCATCTAATCATAAAATTGAGTCGAGAGTTATATACTTTTGATATCGAAGTCTAGAAATTACTTGTATCGAAAATAATAAATTTTGGGTTAAACCCTGATTACTCTGCACTTACCAACGAACGCTTAAGTCCTGACCCTTGCATAACTATTTACACATACTGTCCCCTCCACTACTTCGTCAGCCATAATCGAGCCGATAACCATGAAAGTTTTTTTCGTTGTTTGGAGGTAATTCCTATAGTAACCGCTTCAACTCATTCAATAAGAAATTGGTTTTTCCCGCCAAATTCATCCGCCTGATCTCAGCTTCCTCATTAAACGTCAAAATTAATTAATAACTTTTATAAAATTTTGGCAATGAGAGCATTTAATTTTTATCATTTACAGTTTAAACACGCAACCTCTCCACATAGTAAATTTTTGGTTGATTAGGTTGCTCTGTGGAGATATAAATGTTTATAGTGTGCGAGGCTGTTAAGAATTGTATGACTAGCGTTGCGCAAAAATGCATAAATGCATTTTCAAGCGAAAATAGTGAAATGGAGGTTTGTTTTATGGAGCTTGGCGACAGAGCAGTAGAATTGTATAAATGGTGGGCAGTTAGTGTGGATGGATGTTATGAGGCACCAACAACAGTAATAACCAAGGACACCCATTTTATGCGTAAAATTTAAAAATATTATGCGGCATTTACAAAAAAAATTATGCGACATTATGCGCGGTGATTTAAAAGCTTATATTGACCTTCTGATGCACATCAATACCTTTAAAAGAATTTGTGTGCATATATGTGAGCACCACGGACGTTCCTTTATTGAAAACAAGTTGAATTAGAGCCATGAATTTAAAAAAATTAGTATCCCCGACAAAGAAACGCACCCATATTTTGCTAGATTTAGCAAACTTTTTGAAATAAAATTGGTTAAATCTGTTCGATAAATAAAAATAGTAAAATTATTGATACTCGAACAACAATGTGTAATTACGATGTTACAAAATGCACTAAAAGCTGTAAAAGCGCGACCCAGAAAAATTATGCGTTGACGTTGAGAATATGCGTTATTATGCGAATTAACATTGCGTTAATCGGCTCCATTTCTCATAAATCGTGAAGATCCTAAGTATCAGCAATTAGTGTAGCTTCGCTGCGATTATGCAAATGCTTACAAACGGCGTCCTTGGTAATAACTGATGCAACAACGTATGTTTCTCCGCCTCAAAATTAGTGTGTATGGCCAGTCGTCTTTGTATCTACAGGGGCTTTCTTCGGAAGTAAGTATCTAATCGTTTTAGGCAGAGATAGTATTAGTAATATCGGAAAGATAATAAAGATAACGGATTCATTGATAATTATCATAAACAGGATATTTCCTATACCTGGTTTTTTCAAAAAATTTTAATTAAAATAATTCAAAATTGTTGTCAGGTTTCATAGTGGCATACTTTTGGGCAAAGTATGGCCGACGTCGTAGAAACTTCCGTCGCTTTTTGGCGTCTGGTGTAGAGGAATGGATCCCGCTGCTTTGCCGCCGGCAACCACATAATCCGGAATAAGTTAACGCATGCGTGATATATATGATAAAGGCTCTTAAAGTTTGCCATATATTTAAGAACTGAATGAATGAAAAAAATATTCTAATGTAAAATAGTCCGCGGTAGCATTTTGGTTTTTTGTTTAAATTGAACGTTACTATAGGAATTACCTCCAAACAACGAAAAAAACTTTCATGGTTATCGGCTCGATTATGGCTGACGAATTAGTGGAGAAGACAGTACCTAGCCGGTAAATTATTTGAAATTTTTTAAAATTTTTGCTGTGTAAATAATTACTCAATGGTTAGGCTTTAGTTTGACTTCGAGTACATCTCTGTCCTAATTTACGTGTAACTACTGTCACCTCCACGTACTGAATACGATTAACCATAAATACTAGGGGTCTACCTTTTCATATTGCACACTTTCACAGAAGTGTGAAGGAGAAGTGCGAAACTCCTCCTCAGAAAGTGTAAAGAACCAATTACAGAAGTGCAGAAAAACAGGTCTCACCCGAAAAAATTTCATACTTGAGCACTTTCACACTTTCACAGAAGTCTTTACAAAAGTGTGAAAACACGCCCCAAAATTCAAAACTTGCCAATGAGACTCCATAGCGGGACAAAGTGTGAAAGTGTGAAAGTGATAAAATAATTTTTTTCACACTTGTTTACACTTCTAATTTTCCGTCAATTTAAAACGTGATTCAAAACTTCAGATTTTCGTTTCAATTGTTTTCAAGATTTTGATTAACGACAAAAATCATTTAAAACAAAATTACCTGCTCAACCTCAATTAAATTCAGGTAAATTTCATCTTCCTTTGACTCATCAGCAGAACCAAGATCCTCCAAATCGTGCAAAGCATCCTCAAATATATTGCAAATAACTTTTTACTAAATAATAGTAAATACACACATGGGCGTTTGAGGTTCGGCGAACCTTGAGGTTCGGAAAAATTTCATCGAACCCCGAACCGAACCGAACATTGTTCGATACGGGTGCGGTTCGGGCTCTATATTTTTTAATTAGTTACGGGTTCGGTTCGGTTCGACACGGTATAGGTTCGGTTCGGGTTCGGTGCGGCCTTAAATTTTTGTACTTAGGAATCGGTTCGGTTCGGTTCGTAGCTGAGCCTGGTTCGGTTCGGGAAGTTCGGCGAACCCGAATGTTTGGATATTAGATGGGGCAAGGTAATTTTACAAACACTCGGTTTTTAATTGTTCCAGACCTCAGTTTATCACTGACACTGAGCAGCGCACTAACTTGCCAGAACACCCATTCTTTATCTTTACAAAGTATTTTGTTTCTGTATTGCTTTGTTTTTGTACTTAGTATGTATTTGTCTTCTGCGTAGCGTGTGTTGCAGATTGTCGTGTAGGGACATGGGCAGGGGATTGAGTCGATTATTACTTTATTGAATGTACTTGTATTTACTTTATTTTGTATTACTTTATTTTCTATTTTGAATTTGTTCAATACTTTGTAATGTAATTACTTTACATTTTCCTTCAATCTACTATATCAAAGACCAAGAGAAAGACACACTTTGTAACTAAGTTCGAAATAGTAATCTGAAATTTCGATCATTCGAAATCGAAATCGAAATTTCGAGTACAATTTGGATTACTTGGCAAAATTTCAATTTCAATTTTCATTTGGCGGAGCGGGAAAGTTATTAAATTCGATTTCAATTTCGAGTTCGAATGCCTAGTGTGGGATTTCGATTTCGATTTGTATTGAAATTAAATTTCGGTTTCGATTTTGAATGCAAAATTGGATTCGATTTAGTTAGATCCACTAGGGATTATAGGTTGTAATAGTCCTCTGCGCCGCCGCGCCGACGCCGCCGCCGCCGACAATTGACTCAAATGTCGGCGCGCCGCCGCCGTGGCACGCAAATATCGGCGCAGGCCGCCGCCGCCGCCGCCGAGTTTATTTCACGATGCCGACACTGTCTCTATTCCTTTCAACAGAACTAGGAAGGAGGGAATATTTCCTTCTTTCCCCCATTCCCGCATATACGGTAGGTATAAAAGCCAGCCACATATACACTAGTTAAATTACCATAAATTAACGGATGCCATATTAGCCAATTTTTTTAAAAATTACAAATAACAATTTATCAAGAAATTGGAATGAGAAATTTTGTACTGCTTTCCAGCTACCGAAACCGCGCAATGTCAAATTGAGATTCACGACACGGATTCTTTGGATAACTTTTTGCATTTTACAAATTTCTGCAGTAGTAAATCCGGAAAACTCTCCTCTTTCCTAGTTTCAGATTTTCTCAATGAGATTATAGCAAAAGAAATGAAGGAAAACTTTCTTTTGATCATTGATTCTTGGAACGGTCAAGTTAATCCTATGATTTACAAAAATATTTTTGGACCAGAAAACAATAGACCCGATTGTGAAATTTCAATTATTCCTGAGAAATGCACTCCGTACTGCCAACCATTGGACACTACATTTCATCGTCAATTAAAATATTTAGCCCGTCGTATAATAAACTACGCTGATGTATTCATTGACCCTTCTGGAATACACCCAAATGATAAATTGACTAGCAGAAATGGAATAATAAAATTACAGTCACTTCTGCACCATCAGTTTTCTTCACCGGCTTTTAAAAACATGATCAGATATTCATTTTACTCTTCCGGGCTAATCGATGATAAGGTATGTTTTAAAAATGTGGAAGAGGTGTGTTTCAATTTCGGTGATTTAGATAATGCGATTTGTCTTGCTGATGGCTGTAATAATCCAAGATTTATTAAATGTAGTCGCTGTAGCCAAGCATTGTGTTATAATTGTTTTTACTTTGAATTTCACACTGTAAATTGTCCATCCTAGTTTAGATTTTAGTTGAAATTTTCGAAATACAGTATAGAAATATTTACAATTAGTATAAAAGTAATATTTATACCCTTAACTTTTTTATGAATAAACTTATTATATTAAAAATATCAGAATTTCAATGCTAAAATCAAAATATTATTGAAAAAGTTAATTCTAGGTTGTGATTGCAGAAATTATGCAACAATTAACTAATCTGACACTCAATGTGTTTTGAAACAACAAACAAGTAACACAAAAACAAAAAAAAAAAAGAAGCAAAAAAAAAACAAAAAAAAAACGAACCATCAATGAGAATAGAACTCCCGACACCCCGTGAAAACTCCAACGCTTTAACCACTACACCACCACAGCTGTCATGGGATTAGAATGTAAATTAGTGTACCTCATTTCTCATTTTTTTTTATGCCGTCAGGGTTTCAAATTTAGAAACTCAAATTTGGGTGAGAAGGGGTTCGCATGGGACAATATAACTAGTCCCATTGAATTTCTTGTAGAAAACTACATAAGAAAAGGTTTAATTGATCAAAAAGTTTCACCATTATGGGTTGGGTTCTCCTTGTAAGCGAAATACAAATATTCCGAAGTTTCCACAAGAACAATATGTTAGATAAAATTTGTTTTAACTTGTTCGTTAAATAAAGTTTGTTTCAAATTAGTTATTTGCATGATTCCACGCCGATTTCCGCCGCCGCCGCTGATTGTTTGCGTGACAAACCGCCGTCGCAAAATTAAACCGAAGCGCCGGCGTCCGCCGCCGCCGCCGAGAAAATTTGTTGCTGGCGCCGCCGCCGCTATCAATCATGTCGGCGCATAGCTCTGGGTTGTAATGCTGAGCACCTTAAAATCGTGGATATTGACGTACAAAATTCAAAATCGAAATCAAAATAATGAAATAGAAATTTACAACCTAACAACCTAACTTATTCAAATTGTTCAAATTAAATCAATTATTACAATTTAAACCAATTACTGACCAATTAAACCAATTTATTGTAAGCAATCAAGTTAATTTTTTCCACTAATTTCATGCTGCAAATTTTAATTCAATTTGAAATATAGTTTAAATTGGATATGAAAGTAATTCGATAACTGACTAATACCAAAAGTCCATGGATAACATTGCCCGACCTCGGATACACTTCGGTAGAATTTATAAATGTATGGAAATTTCTGAGCAGTGCAAAGTGAAACTGGCTCGCAAAGTGAATTATAATTACTACGCCCCTTCATCAAGGCAAATGTGAAATTATAAGTTAGCTTGGGTTCGGTTCAGGTTCGACAGGTACATGGTTCGGTTCGGTTCGATTGGGTCGAGGTGCGGTGCGGGTTCGGTTCGAGAGAGTAAAATATTAAAGTAGAATCGGGTTCTGTTCAGTTCGACAGAGTCGAGGTTCGGTGCGGGTTCGGTGCGCTAAAGTGAAATTTGAAGCTGGTTCGGGTTTGGCTCGGTTCGGTTCGGGTACGGTGCGGCAGAAATTTTTTGTACTAGGTTCGGGTTCGGAAGGTTCGGCGAACCACAAACGCCCATGTGTGTAAATAACTAAGAGTTAATATTTTCATAATCACCCAAATCAAAATGGCGGCCTGTGTCGATGTTGCCCAATTCGAACGAATTTTTTTATATAAGTAGTACAAGGTCCACGAATCTTGTTTTCATCCAAGATCGTAGGAAAAAATGCGCATGCGCAGTACTGGTGGCGCCCCCATCAGCCATTTTGACTACTTTAAGCCCATTCATATCTCGTGAACCAAACCGTCTACGAAGGTGGGACCGGTGGCAAAATGACCCTTATACATTTCCCCATCAGGCATTTTGAGGTGAATTGTAGTTGACCTCTAATGACCTTTGGGTGACGAAAGGACGAAAAATTCGTAAAGTGATTTTAATTTATTTGTTATGAATAGTTTCTGCTTGCAAATAATGTTTGAATTCTCTGTCGCACGGCGATAGAATAGTGGAATCCATTCATCCCTACTTCTGCGCTGTTTCCAGCGCCAAATTTTGAGAAGAGCGATGACAGTAAGTACTAATAGGAGCAAACATGGTTTGGACTTTATTTTGTCGCTCAGAAGCACCACTTCGTCATTGTCTAATGGGAGTTGAACATGTAAAGAATGGTTGTAATTCTCCATGTTCTTTCGTCACAACTTGCCGGATATAGTTTAAATTATGCTTGCAAATGCCCCAACGCATTATCAAAAAGAAACCTCATGGATACCTCATAATTACTATTAGTATTAGTATATGTTTCGACATTACAACCAGTGTATCGTCAGATCTGATTCTCAGATTTGATGATTCGGTCGAATTAGAGTAATAAAGTATTTCAATCAGGCAGGAATGAAATTGTGTACTTAATCACTGTTTGAGAAAAAGTCGAATCACCGTAACTATAAATATTAACTAAAAACGTGTAAACAGTTTGTACGGTTATCGACTGAGTTCAGCTTGACGAATTAATGGAGGGGACAGTAATTACCCAGGGTTCGATTTAAAAAAAATAACATGGCAAACTTTTTCTAATCATTTCTGGAAGATTTTTTGCTGCAAGGCCTCGACAAAGTTTGGCTAGATGAATGAGAATGACAAAAATATTCAATTTTAAATTGACGAAAAAATGTTTAATTTAGCTGCGGCATCTTAAATTAAACATTTTTTCAATCTAATCCTAACTTTCACCCAATCCGCTCAATTCTATTGTGTTATGTTAGTGGTAGTTTTTAGAGGTTCTCGTGTATTTAACGTTGTCGCATGCATGAGGCAAATAAGTTTCTAAGTGTCCACCGTGACAAATCTAGGGTCAGGTTGTGCTTGATTTTGGCTGTGGAAATATACTGAGTGTTTAACATTTTTTTGCACCCTGGAAAGTATGACGTCATTTTTTCAGACTCTTTTGCTGGCAGCAGCATGGGGTGGGAGGAGCTACGATGAAATTGGAGAA
Source organism: Holacanthella duospinosa (assembly GCA_002738285.1). Classification (NCBI taxonomy): domain Eukaryota; kingdom Metazoa; phylum Arthropoda; class Collembola; order Poduromorpha; family Neanuridae; genus Holacanthella; species Holacanthella duospinosa. The sequence goes on along the minus strand of NIPM01000151.1, from coordinate 57,356 downwards.
AGAGGGTGCAAAAAAAGATTAAACACCCTGTACTTATTACTATTTTTTTTGAATATGAGCCATTCATCTCTTGGAGAAAGTTATTTTTTCGCTCCCCGTTTTTTATTCCTAGGCGGAATTGTTTTGATTTTCATTCAGATCTGTATACAGTCATTAGATCTTCCAAATTTTTAGCCAACTCGGCTTATTGACCTGTTATTATGAATGGGTCAGTTTATTTATTTCTGATTTCCCTGTCGGCTGGTTGTATTTTCGGTAAGTTTTCTGATAATTCGGCGAATATTGCAAAATTTTAATGTACTCTCGAACCAAATAGCATTGAGCCCACGAAGTTCTCGCCGCGAGATTTTTTTTTTTTTTTTGAGAGATGTGCGCGTGTTATCATTTAAAATTTTAAGCGGTGAAGTTGGAAAGTTTAATTCTTGAATTAAACAAGTCACATTCTTTGATTTAGTTTAACCATGCCACCAAAAATTAGAACAGACATAGTTCTAAATGTGAAACAGTTTTTAATTAAGGAGCATCAGATGTGCTCATTTGTACAAAAGACTCCAAGGATTACCACAAGTCTATGAATAGGCTTGTGATGGAGGTGACCTACTTTTTAGTGGTCGACTTATTACCTGAAAAATCTGTAATCGTTTTGGACCAAAAGCCCCGTATCATAAAAAACGAGTTGCAGAAACATTGATGCCGAGAATGCAATGGACAAAGTCCACAATAGTNGCCCCGTATCATAAAAAACGAGTTGCAGAAACATTGATGCCGAGAATGCAATGGACAAAGTCCACAATAGTAGAATGGTTTCTGTCCAGAAATATTCCTTTGCCAGATCATGTTGATAACTTTGTAAAATTAACTAAACATGGCTTGATAGCGTTGAGTAGAAATTATCCAACGGAGGAGCGTTACGAACTTCAAAATGTTACTAGAGATAGTGGGAAAGATATTAAGTTGTTGTATTTACCTGTTGCTCATTGTGAGCTTAACCCAATCGAGTTAATATGGGCCTGGGTTAAAGGTTCCGTTAGTCGAGTTAACGGCGGAGGCACTCAAAATGTTTTAAAGCTTACGAATCATTTCCTAACTCTAGTGACTCCACAATTATGGAAAAATTGTGTAATGGAAACTAAAAAATACGAAGAAAAATATTGGGTTCGCGATAGATTAATTGAAAGGAACATGGAATTAATCCAATCTAATCCAAATCTTGTTATAAGATTAGGAGATTCTAGTGAAAGCAGTAGCAGTGAAGAAATTTCAGACAATTCTGATGACGACATTTCATTCACTGAATAAAGCAATATAAAGTTGAATGAATGCCACACACCACTCTAATTTTACAATATTTGTATGGAAAATTGAAGCATGGTCATCCCGCCGAGGGCTCAATGCTATTTGGTTCGAGAGTAAACATGTACATTCAGTTTTTTGGTCGGAAACGCAGACACCTGATTCACATTACCCCCACCCATCCCAGTCATCATGCATGGGCATATGAATATATATTGTGCTATTTTATTAAGTGTATGGCATATTTAATTTGAAATACCACAAGAAAACGAAAGTTGTATGTGGATCCAATTTTGCAGCAGCTATCACTGCTGCTGCCATTTCTTCTCCTGCAGCTGTCTTGTGTCTGTTTTTAGGCGTAGAGTCAAGTATTGTGGACGAGTTTTCAAATTTTTCTGTAATTTTTTTGATCGTCGCCTTACTCCTAATTTGATGGTTTGCTGTGGCGGGATGGGCGTTGTACCGGGCCATAAGTTGCTCGTAACTGTCGTCAGGAAAACGGTATCGATGTTTTATGACAATGAACTGAAGGTGCGCTTGTATATACCAATTTCAAAACGAAATATAAACGAACGATAAAACCAATTTGAGTTAACTAAAAATTTTTACCCTTCTGGAATTTTCCGATAACTTCAAAACAAAAACAGAACCCCATCAATTTGCACACTATAGCTATGAACATTTTCGAGGTTAATTCCATACTTCAAAAGGTCAACAAGTTAGCAACAATTTTAAAGTTTTCATTTGAATTTTAACATTTACTAACGACTAGGGTTGCGAATGACTCCCACTTTCAGAGTCAGAGTCAGGTGACTCAGAGTCATGACTCACTGACTCCCATTTTCACACTGAGTCAGAGTCATGAATTTTGATGACTCAGTGAACCTGACTCAGTGACTCTTATAGAATCACTCCTGAAGCTTGGGTCAGATTCATGACTCAGTGACTCAGATTCACAGAAATTTTATATTTTTCTTTTGAAAGTAAAATGAGCATAATACGTATTCAAAGCTCAAAATGAGTGATACAAAGACGCTAAGTTACCTGAGTAGTATGTATACTACCGTACTACGGGTTATTTTCTATTAACCCGTAGTGACGGTGGGTCACAATTAAATGGTCTGCCAGTAGGTCTTCTGGACCTTTAAGTTCAACATGATAGTAGAATAGCACCTCTCTGTCTCACAATGAGGCACGATCTCTATGACCAATTATTCCCACAAGTCAAAAAATTATTGAAATTTGATTTATTGCTTCAAAATATGCTGTAAATTTTTTTTTCACATTAAAGTAAGAAGTGCATTTACGCTTCATAATTGAGAGCCGAGGTAGCTGCGCCTCCAGCTTCCGAAGACAAATTCCTCCCCCACATATATTGTTTCCAACGTGGATACTAGTTTTTTGCTGTCTTCAAGTTCGCCTAAAAAACTAATAATAAAGTTCGGTAATTAAATATTTTAAATAAATTTAAAATTGTTGAAATTTAAATACAATTTTAATTTATAATACCTTTCAAATTGGTGATTGTGCTTACCAGCTTCACTTCATTCTCCTTTTTTCTGGTCAGTTCCCTTCCCCACAGCTCACCTTGGACAAGGTCTGTCAAAGGGTCTAAGCTTTTAAGCTTAGAGAAAGTGTTAAAACACTTTCAAGGTAGTAATAAAGGATTTAGCAGTACATGTGCCTTGGACAAGGTTAGTCAAAGGGTTTAAGTTTAACAATTTCAAGGTAGTAATAAAACAGTATCCCAACATTTTGAATATCTTATTGTCACTTTAAGATTATCCTTGAGTTAATTATTTAAATAGCAACTTTGTTTAAATTAATTTTTTAAATGATGAGAGTAATCGTTTTTTTAGGGAGGTGCTTTCGCTATTGAAACAAAAAGAGTTAAATTGACTTTTAAACTCTTTAATGATATATTGTGGACCATTTATATTGGGCGAATCTGGTATGAGTGCACTGAGCATCCGAATGCTAATCAAATGGAAGCAGATACCAGTTGGTTAAATGTGCCACAACGATAGCAAAATGGTGTTGAAGTTAGGCTAATTTATCCTACT
>NIPM01000151.1:0-53162 GCA_002738285.1 Holacanthella duospinosa | reverse complement strand
TATACACATTTCTGGTCATAACATTAGCACTAAACTTAATGTATAATTATAGGGAAATATGCTTAACGTAGGGCAAAGCACATCATTAGTGAAAAATATGATTTGGGATTATATGAAAATATGGTTAGAAGAAGCACAAAACTTAGAATAGCAAAAGTTTGGTTAGAAACATAAAATTAAAATTTACCTGATGTAACAAGATGTTGTACTTAGGATGGATCCGAAGACTCAAGTAAATGCAGAGCATAAATACCTGGTTTGGCGATCGCTCTATCAATATAGGAATTACGCGCACGTGAAATTAGAATTAAATTAGATTATTTAAAGTGTTTAAACAAGTTGAAAAGTTGTAAAAAATTTTAAATTTTTTAAATGTGAAATTTGGATGTGTGACTACTTCGGTGACATCCTTGATAATTTGAATCACAATGTCACAAAGATTTACTGATGTTGTTTTGCAGGAAATCAAAGCCTGTCTATATTCCGCTTCAATATGTTGTAATTAAAAAGAAATGCAACAACGCTATTTATCAAGCATCAATTTGAACTAATTAACGTAAGATAACAAATTTCATGCAGAAAATGAGACAAGCGTCACAAACAGGCAGAATACCAAGCGCATAAACCCCTCCAGCTTCGCTGTTTGNGTAATTAAAAAGAAATGCAACAACGCTATTTATCAAGCATCAATTTGAACTAATTAACGTAAGATAACAAATTTGATGCAGAAAATGAGACAAGCGTCACAAACAGGCAGAATACCAAGCGCATAAACCCCTCCAGCTTCGCTGTTTGNGATGCAGAAAATGAGACAAGCGTCACAAACAGGCAGAATACCAAGCGCATAAACCCCTCCAGCTTCGCTGTTTGCGGTTAAAAATGAATGTAAATGCAAGCATTGATGTCGTATTGCAGGAGATGAAAGTCTCCCATCTATATTTTGAATAGGTTGTAGTTATAGAGAAATGAATCAATACTATGCTCTTTGCATCAATTTGGAGTGGTTCTATACAGTATATATGTGGTCNAGTTATAGAGAAATGAATCAATACTATGCTCTTTGCATCAATTTGGAGTGGTTCTATACAGTATATATGTGGTCTATAAGTTGACCCGTGTGACAGACAGAAGAACACGTCATTGATTTCATAAACTGCTCAAATCTAGGCTGGTTGCGGATAAAAATGTGTTTGAAGCAATCATTGTTCTTATTGTTTCAAAGTTTTGATATTCTTAGTAACAATAATTACATGTTGCCTTTGTATGAATCATTTTTGCCTTCCGTGTTTTCCGCCAACATTAATATTTCTGCTTTGAATTTATTCCCGGTTGTTTTACAATTTTTAATTTCCAAAATTTTAAGGAAAAGCTAAATCTGCAGTTCATAAAACTTCGATTAAAAACTGCCTTTCCCTGCGCAAGAAGTTTTATTCCGTCAAATATGGAATCCAACCCAATTTATTGCACGGTTTCATAAATCATCTCTTTTAATTACCGAATTGAGAGACTTGTGGTAGTGAAGGAGTCATTTTTCCCTAAAATTTAATCATTATTGGTGGAATTTTGCGATTCCAGTTGCTTCTGTTTCCCCGTAGCAAAAATAATACAGAGCGTTCAATAAATATCCCGCCAAAAAAAGCAAAAAGTTAGTAGCAATAGTGCCAAAGAGTATTAGCAATAGTGGGAAAAGTAGTAGCAATAGTGAAGAAGCATCTTTTTTGGCGTGATTTGTATTGAGCGATCTGTATCGAGATAAAAAATTAATATATCTTGTGTAACTTCGTATCAAAAAAAGATTTATATCAAGGAGAATTCCTTAAACAAAAAAGGAAAGTGTCAAGGTTTCTGAACAAAAGGTTGCATGGGCTAACTATACCATAACCTTCGTAATTTTCAAAAATAACAGAAACCTTGAATATTTGAAATCATTAGAATGACAACATTTACGAGAATAAGTGTACTTTTACAAATAGGAAACAATAAGTTTCAAATGAGTTGAAGGTAAAATCCCTTAAACTTTCTTGTCATTTCTCAAAATAGAAATTACAAGGTTGTATTTTAGGTATAAATGGTATAAACGTGCATAGCAAGATTTAGTTATTACTTGCTTTTCCTTATGAATAATGATATTTCATATGATTTGAACTTGTACTGTAGTAAAAGATCATTCCTGTAATTTCACATGTTCTTAGCATTTTACCTAGCAACAGCAGAATTGAATACAAAAAAAAAATTTTTTTAGCAGTTTCGTAAAAAATGATATTTTAAATCATATGAGGCAGCTTCAACACATTTTTATCCGCAACCAGCGTAGTTTTGAGCAGTTTATGAAATTAATGACCTGTTCTTCTGTCTGTCACACGGGTCAACTTATTGACCACATATATANTTTTGAGCAGTTTATGAAATTAATGACCTGTTCTTCTGTCTGTCACACGGGTCAACTTATTGACCACATATATACTGTATAGAACCACTCCAAATTGATGCAAAGAGCATAGTATTGATTCATTTCTCTATAACTACAACCTATTCAAAATATAGATGGGAGACTTTCATCTCCTGCAATACGACATCAATGCTTGCATTTACATTCATTTTTAACCGCAAACAGCGAAGCTGGAGGGGTTTATGCGCTTGGTATTCTGCCTGTTTGTGACGCTTGTCTCATTTTCTGCATCAAATTTGTTATCTTACGTTAATTAGTTCAAATTGATGCTTGATAAATAGCGTTGTTGCATTTCTTTTTAATTACAACATATTGAAGCGGAATATAGACAGGCTTTGATTTCCTGCAAAACAACATCAGTAAATCTTTGTGACATTGTGATTCAAATTATCAAGGATGTCACCGAAGTAGTCACACATCCAAATTTCACATTTAAAAAATTTAAAATTTTTTACAACTTTTCAACTTGTTTAAACACTTTAAATAATCTAATTTAATTCTAATTTCACGTGCGCGTAATTCCTATATTGATAGAGCGATCGCCAAACCAGGTATTTATGCTCTGCATTTACTTGAGTCTTCGGATCCATCCTAAGTACAACATCTTGTTACATCAGGTAAATTTTAATTTTATGTTTCTAACCAAACTTTTGCTATTCTAAGTTTTGTGCTTCTTCTAACCATATTTTCATATAATCCCAAATCATATTTTTCACTAATGATGTGCTTTGNTCTAAGTTTTGTGCTTCTTCTAACCATATTTTCATATAATCCCAAATCATATTTTTCACTAATGATGTGCTTTGCCCTACGTTAAGCATATTTCCCTATAATTATACATTAAGTTTAGTGCTAATGTTATGACCAGAAATGTGTATANGCCCTACGTTAAGCATATTTCCCTATAATTATACATTAAGTTTAGTGCTAATGTTATGACCAGAAATGTGTATATTTTTTGTTTTCACTTCAATATTTGTTGCGACTCTAAGCATAATTTCTTTTTGCGTCAACCAAGTTTATGCAAAGACTAAAGAAACAGATATATGTTTTGCATCCACTTGACTTCGCGATGCTCTCCTAAGTGGAGTTTTCTACCAAACCATCAAGCGTATTTCATAATCGAATTTTTTCTATACTAACCAAATTATTATTTCCTATTCTACCATATAATTTTTTTTCTATGCTGCCAATATTACTTTTAATGCCACTCAAATCATATCCATGATTGATTCTAAATTTTGTTTTAATGCTGNAAGATTGATTCTAAATTTTGTTTTAATGCTGATTTCGATCCTTGCTATTTTGTCAGGTATTTATAATCTAGCATCGGTAATGAGTAATTTTGTATTTTAAAATTGGTACCAATTTGATACTGCTGCTTATCAATCGCGTCCCTATTTGGCTCCACAAAGTTACTACTGTGTATCGTGTCAAGTAATTCTTGTTATTTCTCATCTTAGAGTAATTTTGAACCTATCTTAAATCCCATAACGATAAAGATCCACAGAGATAAACCAAGATCAGACATAAGTCTCTTCTGCTTCTTTTGGATTCGTCCTATTATGCCCAGTATTTCTAGTTAGTTCTCATCAGAATAAGTTTGAACCTAAATTTGTCGGGCTTCTTCTGTGTTTATTTGCCTCTAGAAATCTACGTCTCTTCCCGCTTCTAATAGACTCTTTCTATTATTCGAAGTATTTGATCAATGACGTGATACCTAATTAAAAACTGGCACAAAACGATTTAGCCCCTAATTATCTCAAATAGAGACACCTAGAAATAGGGTTAATGTCACCCCCAAAAGAGCCCAAATTTTTGGTGATATAAAGCGAAGGCGATAGAAAGCAATATAGGCAACTTTTTTAATAAACCACAAATTGTGCCACTTTGGTGACAAAAAACGGATTTGTGAATCTTGGCTTACCTGTTAATTTTACTAAGACAAATTGAGTGTTCAAAATTACATACGTCTAATCTAAAGAAAATAGTCAGCAATTTTATTTTACACACAACATGAAAATGTTTCTTTGGTGATGATTTTGTCCAAATTTTCTAAACAATCTATAGAAGCTCGTTCGTTTGTAACATTACACAGAATACACATCTTAATTTTGTCAAGACTCTTCTGAACTTGTCACATACTAGGAATATGTTCATTTTCAACTAAACTGTGGTTTTACTTGCATCATGTTCAATCTGGTCCATATTTTTTAGAATTTTACTTACTGTACTTTTGTCAATGTGACAGTTGTCAAAGATAACTTTCCTACTCACTTTGTTGTTTAAGTTTGCTAAAATCTGCAACTTTTGCTTAATTCTGTTTTTTTCTATCCCCGTTGTCTTAAAGTGAATGATATACAATTTCGAGAAATTAAAAAAAGTATAAATGTGAAATTCAAACAATAGCAGCAAAGTTGCCAATAAAAGAAGTAAACTTCCATGAGTATGGGTGACTCAAGATAAAATATGAAATTAGGCAAAGTGACATAAGGCGACCTATTCTTACACTTTAGTGCATGGACATCCACCGGGAATTTTAAAATTGGTGATACAAAAAGACTTGTGAAAGAATAAGTAACATTAAACTAGTTTCACTGTATTACCAAGGATGATTTGAATGAAGTATTTGAGCGCTAATCTAAGAATGGCTACATGATTCAAATTAAATTTTTGATGCTAATCTACGCATCGTTTTTGGCGATTTAATCAAANTCTAAGAATGGCTACATGATTCAAATTAAATTTTTGATGCTAATCTACGCATCGTTTTTGGCGATTTAATCAAATTTTAGGAACATGAATATTTTCCTCTGATGCAATATCACAATTTTAAGTTTTGGTGTGTTCATTGTGATGGGTTTGTAAGTGCAGGAAAGTCACACTCGCCTCTGTTGCCAAACTCTTTCACCCAGTTCAAAATATTACTTTCTAAAATTACTGGTACTCAACCTAAAATTCTCATTGCATTTGGCCCACTGACTCATGAGGTAAGAGTCATACCACGATTATGACTCAATGTAATTTGAGTGTAAAGGCGTTTTATGACTCTGGCTCGGCGCAAAAATTTAAGTTTCTGAGGATGACTCGACTGACTCATTAACTCCTGACTGTATCTTGTCTGTGACTCAAATACTAACTCATTTAATGACTTTTTTTTTGATTTATGTTATACATTTGTTGAAATTGACGCTTTCCATTAAAATTGGAATCATCTAGCAGCAACTATAATTCTCTGAGTTATGATTCGTGAGTCATAACCATGATTCAAGCATACCAAGCTATATAGATGTAACAGATACTGTTCAGAATCTCACATCAAACTTGGAGTTAAGCAGTGNTTCAAGCATACCAAGCTATATAGATGTAACAGATACTGTTCAGAATCTCACATCAAACTTGGAGTTAAGCAGTGAGAAGGATTACAGACTTATAACTCATGAGTCATAAGATTGAGTCATACATTGATTTGTGTGAGATACTAAAGAGCAGGTGGTAATTTTTTGTAGTTGTNATGAGTCATAAGATTGAGTCATACATTGATTTGTGTGAGATACTAAAGAGCAGGTGGTAATTTTTTGTAGTTGTAAACAGTCATTTGCGCAGGAAATTTTCACGACTGACTCATGTGAGTCATTGCTCATATTTGTTTCGGCATCACTTGGAGTTCTTAAAAATTACACCTCACTTTAATGCGGTCCATTCGAAGTCGCACTAATTCNTGTTTCGGCATCACTTGGAGTTCTTAAAAATTACACCTCACTTTAATGCGGTCCATTCGAAGTCGCACTAATTCACTTATTCCATGAGTCATGACTCACCATGACTCATTCTGTCTGACATGAGTGTGAGTTAGGTTTTATNTCACTTATTCCATGAGTCATGACTCACCATGACTCATTCTGTCTGACATGAGTGTGAGTTAGGTTTTATATTTAACAGCGTAACAGCATTGCCAATATAAGCGTGTACCAGGATATAAAAACGGAAGTTCGGCAACAATAGTGTAGTATTTGGGTCTAATTCTTGGGAGTAGGATAAATTAGCCTAACTTCAACACCATTTTGCTATCGTTGTGGCACATTTAACCAACTGGTATCTGCTTNAGTAGGATAAATTAGCCTAACTTCAACACCATTTTGCTATCGTTGTGGCACATTTAACCAACTGGTATCTGCTTCCATTTGATTAGCATTCGGATGCTCAGTGCACTCATACCAGATTCGCCCAATATAAATGGTCCACAATATATCATTAAAGAGTTTAAAAGTCAATTTAACTCTTTTTGTTTCAATAGCGAAAGCACCTCCCTAAAAAAACGATTACTCTCATCATTTAAAAAATTAATTTAAACAAAGTTGCTATTTAAATAATTAACTCAAGGATAATCTTAAAGTGACAATAAGATATTCAAAATGTTGGGATACTGTTTTATTACTACCTTGAAATTGTTAAACTTAAACCCTTTGACTAACCTTGTCCAAGGCACATGTACTGCTAAATCCTTTATTACTACCTTGAAAGTGTTTTAACACTTTCTCTAAGCTTAAAAGCTTAGACCCTTTGACAGACCTTGTCCAAGGTGAGCTGTGGGGAAGGGAACTGACCAGAAAAAAGGAGAATGAAGTGAAGCTGGTAAGCACAATCACCAATTTGAAAGGTATTATAAATTAAAATTGTATTTAAATTTCAACAATTTTAAATTTATTTAAAATATTTAATTACCGAACTTATTATTAGTTTTTTAGGCGAACTTGAAGACAGCAAAAAACTCGCATCCACGTTGGAAACAATATATGTGGGGNTTATTATTAGTTTTTTAGGCGAACTTGAAGACAGCAAAAAACTCGCATCCACGTTGGAAACAATATATGTGGGGGAGGAATTTGTCTTCGGAAGCTGGAGGCGCAGCTACCTCGGCTCTCAAATATGAAGCGTAAATGCACTTCTTACTTTAATGTGAAAAAAAAAATAACAGCATATTTTGAAACAATAAATCAAATTTCAATAATTTTTTGACTTGTGGGAATAATTGGTCATAGAGATCGTGCCTCATTGTGAGACAGAGAGGTGCTATTCTACTATCACNGCCTCATTGTGAGACAGAGAGGTGCTATTCTACTATCACGTTGAACTTAAAGGTCCAGAAGACCTACTGGCAGACCATTTAATTGTGACCCACCGTCACTACGGGTTAATAGAAAATAACCCGTAGTACGGTAGTATACATACTACTTACCTGCTTTTTCGGTTAAAAACTCTTAAATAAATTTTTGAAATTCTTTATTTTTGATCTGATTTAAAATTAAATTACCTTACAAGCAATATTTACACTGATCCTTCTTGTCAACTCTATCAAAATAATCGATGATTGAACACATCGGAATGTTTTGAACTTTTGTTATTTTATCGACTTTGTTCAATTAACTCTCAGTTTTTTACTGTCTAATTATCAAACCGTGCACTTCTAAATTACCTTGAAATTTAAATTCAAAATTTTGAATGACTGAATAGTTTTAGGTTTCGATTTCGAATGATTAACGTTGAATTTCGATTTAGCTTACTGTTTGTACCGAGACTTAAAATTCGATTTCAATTTCGACTGAAAAGCTGAATTAAATTTGGATTTGGATTTCGATCTTCTTCGAATAGCGGAATTCGAATTCGAGCACCTTAAAATTATGAATTTTACTTTTTTTTAAAGTATGAAACTTTGTCTATCTTAAGAAAACTCCGTTTTATTATACATGCTTGAAACTTATTTCTAGATCTTTTAGTAAATTTTAATTTCGATGGCGTGAAATGTCATGGATTTCTATTTTGAGAAACTTAAAATCATGGATTTAGACCTAAACTATTTGAAATTATGAATTATGTTTAGATGTCGTGGTTCTTTAAAATCATCGATTTCGACTTCATTTCTATTTCAAATGGCTATTGTCTACTTCGATCCTGATTGTGAGTTGGAATTTTTAGAAGCGTTTAATTTAAATTTTTATTTGATTGTAGTGGTGTAAGTTACAAGTGTACTTCAAACTAAACTTTCCCACGCAGATTTATGGTGTTGCGGGAGTTGAAAAGAATTTGGTAGTACAAAAAAAGCAAGATGTAAGCAGTAAAGCATTGTTGCTTAGGAGTCATGACTCTTCCTGATGAGTCACGACTCAGACTCACTTTGGAAAGGCACAGAGTCACGAGTCAAGTGACTCAGAGTCACGACTCAGTGACTCCCATTTCTCTATCGAGTTAGAGTCACCCAAAACCAGTGACTCCGAGAAATCGATGAGTCAGAGTCAGAGTCACGACTCAGAGTCATTCGGCACCCTACTAACGACACCAAACCAAAATTCTGATGACCATCTTTGGGATGGGTGGGGGTAATGTAGATCAGGTGTCTGCGTTTCCGACAAGAAACTCACTGTATTTATTCTCGGATTAAGTACGTACACTACATACGTATACGTACAGTACTTAGGTACGTACACTACTTAGGTACGTACAGTACTTAGGTACCTACAGTACTTAGCTACGTAGAATACTTACGTGCGTACTGTACTTACGTATACATACAGTACTTAGGTACGTACAGTGCTTACGTATACGTACAGTACTTAGGTACTTAAATTACTTACGTATACGTACAGTACGTAGGTACGTACAGTACTTAGCTATGTAGAATACTTACGTACGTACTGTACTTACGTATACATACAGTACTTAGGTACGTACAGTGCTTACGTATACGTACAGTACTTAGGTACGTACAGTACTTAGGGACGTACATTACTTACGTATACGTACAGTACTTAAGTACATAAGTACTTACGTATACGTACAGTATGTAGGTACGTACAGTACTTAGGTACGTACAGTACTTAGGTACGTACAGTACTTAGGTACGTACAGTATTTACGTATGCGTACAGTACTTAGGTACGTACAGTACTTACGTATACGTACAGTACTTAGGTACGTATAGTACTTAGGTACGTACAGTACTTACGCATACGTACAGTGCTTAGGTACGTACAGTACTTACGCATACGTACAGTGATTAGGTACGTACAGTACTTACGTACCTACAGTACTTACGTACCTACAGTACTTACGTATACGTACAGTACTTAGGTATGTACAGTACTTACGTAAGCTTTGAATACTGACCGCGCACAAAAAAAAATCATAGTTTAACTAAAATCTAGACATTTGCAGGAAGATTTTATCTAAGTTAACAACATATTTTTTCATAATCCTTGATCATTAATATTATATGTTACTACTGCCTGTGTTCAGTGCGCGTTGCCAACGAAACAATACCTAGTGAAATTTATTTATTCTTTTATAAATATTATTTATGCAATTCATAAGCGCCCATTTTCCTTTAAATTAAATCAGTGTTCAATTAGAATTCAAGGAGGAAGGTCGCTCAAATTTTCGCTCTCTTAATTTCTAATTACATTCAATACAAATTTAATTGTATTTATTTTTTATTCACAGATTTATTGTTTTTCAAGTTGTTATCACTTTAGTGCACCTATCGACTGAATAATACTTGAATCAATTCCTGCTAACTCTTGTTCCTGTCAATCTTGTTCCTGACTTGTTCCTGTTCCTGATCTATTCCTATCATCATTATTAAGCACTGTTCCTGATCTGTTCCTGTTCCTGACCTCTTTCTATCATCACTACCAAGAACTGTTCCTGATTTATTCTTGTTCCTGACCTGTTCCTGACCTGTTCCTGACCTAAATCCTTTCCTAGTAAGAAATTTGTTCCTGTTGTATCCGTTACTGAATCAACCTCAAATCTTATTCTGTTCCTGTGTATAAATAACATCCCTATACAAGTTACTTTGTGTTCACTTTGGATACGAGCAAAACACTATGAATGAGGCTAATTATTGTAAATAATGAACTTTTTTTCTTTTTTGGAAATAATAAATGATTCTAGGCATAGGCACAAACCATAATGCACCCCATTACTCAGGGACCTACCCGGCGAGAGGAAACCTGTAAGCACCCTCTGGGACTATTTTTACTGAAAAATCGGTCTGGAGTTAAATTTTTGATTCAAGATGTGAAAAAAATATTATTACGAACTATCTTAAACTTAATCATTACATAAAATGTAACCTTATTTCAGTATGCTAATAATAATAAGCACTTTGAGCAATTATTTGTCGAGGACTGACATCGCAGTTAGGAGATTGTCCTCTTCCCCGTCCTCATCAACATCTTCACTGTCGGCAGTCTCAATCACCTTAACACTTCTAGGGTTCCCACCGTCGCCAACAAAATTCGCACCACCACACACTTGGCGATTCCTAATCCAAAATTTGCCAAAATTGAAAAAAAAAATATGATTTTAAAAACAAATTTTTTGCTCAAGTCTATTCCTGTTACAACTATTGATTTTTGTTTAGATTTTCAAAAAGTTTGGCCCAAAATTGAATTTGTAGCAGGGTACGGAAAAAAATTATTTACATGTAATTGCATGGCGCAACTTCAAACTCCCACCTTCAGCCACCTTCAATCGATATTTTTTTCATTCTTTCTAAATTTGGTTAACCTTTATCTATACTTCAATTTGTACTTCAATTTGTCCCAATTGAACTGTCTAAAAATTAAAATAGGTTAAGTTAAGGAACAGAATTAGTAACCGCATATTATATATATATATTTATACGAACCAAATATTTCTGAGCCAAAAAAAAAAAATTCCTAATTCCATAATTGAATTTAACCTAAAGGCTAATTTATACTAAGATGACAGTTCATCCGTCGCGACAAAGTCACTTTCCGTCAGCTAACTTTCGTTACGGATGCCAATTTATACTCTTACGGCACTTGACGTTACCTCCTTCCGTCTGCGAAAAACCCCTTCCGACAAAAGTTAACATGTTTAACTTTGACTCATCCGTCAAGTTGAGTTTACGTGACGGAGCGCTGTCGTCTGAGTATAAATTAGCTTTAAGGGTTACGTCACCACAACTTCATACACCGTATTTATTATTTTAAACCCGAGGGTTCTATTCAATTTGATATTTGGTGTTTACGTCTAAACCAAATTCATATTTATAATTAATTATTTTTTCGTCAAAGGAATATTCTCCTTAAATTGTATTCAAGTTGTTCATATTTTTTCAGTCATATCATAATAAATTTGTATTTGGTGAAAATGACAGGCGGAGATAATGAATAACCACCCAAGTCCTGCGTCCGCGGTCAAAAATACAAATTTTGGAAAAAAAAATGTAATTTAAGTATTTTTTAGTCAGTTAATCAGTTGAGAGAGGTAATTAGACCCTAGAAAATTTAATTTGAACATTTTCAAAGATTTGGCCAGATTTGGAGTAGAAATCGCCAAGTGTGCACCAATAGGAGGCTGTAAATTCCCACTCAATCCTAATTTCCGGAAACCGGCAAGGATTCCTATTGCGCCACCAGCTAATCCAATTCCGAAAGGCGGGAGCCGATATGCCAAAACGTCGAAAATCTGGCCCGGTAGCGGTATAATATTAAGCGGATTTTCCTATATATTTGGATTTCCTATTGAGACGGTAATGTTTATAGATTATGCAAGCGTTAGGCTTGCATAATTAAACCTATTTGTGATCCCTTTGTCTTTTGTTCATGGAGAAAAAGCCAACGAACTTTTGTCCGAATGGCTTTCCTTCACAATTTAGTTTTTGTCTTTGTTGTGTACAAAGATAAAAACTACATTGTGAAGGGATATTTGGAGCATTATTAACTTGACTCCGGTTCGTCAAGTCTTCTTCTTTTAAAAGTCTCCATTCGTTGGAGATTTGGTTAGTTTAAAGTAAAATTTATTTGTAAAATAAATTATTGGGACAATAATTGCCCAGAAAAACTTATTCTCGGAGTATTTGTTGATTATTTTAGTGTTTAGTAGGGTCATAGGTCAGTGTTGCTAGGTAGGTTAGGTCAAATTGGAGAAATCGGGAGTTTGAATTTTGAGTGAGAGAGTGAGGAGGAACCACGAACGGTGGTTTCCGGGGTTTATCATCATCATCAGTCCGTGCTTTATCATATCATCATTTGGAATCCAGGAGGATTCCAAATCGTCACACTATATTAGAAATCGCAACCACATAATATACAACAAAGTGGGCTCAATGCGTCAAACTTAAGCTAAATGGGTAACATCAGATTCGTTGGCAAAACGACAATTTCAATTAGTATAGTGTTAAAACGTTCCATAAATAACCGCTCACAAGGTCATATAACCCGATGTAAAACAAGATGCACCTAAAAACAGTACCATCAATATGAAATCGATTTTTGGATATCGGTGTCGGACCACCCTCCATTCGAAATGCAAAAGGACCCCCCAGGAAGACAATGAGGGTTTGTGTGTAAGATTCTATGGGTAGATAATGTGACATTTTGAGAGAAAATGGTCTATAATGTAATTTCACTGCCCAAAATTAAAAAAAATTAAACCACGCAGATTGCATTTTCATAATCTAAATTACCAAATAAGCAGCCTTCTATTTGCATTATCACTTTTTTTTGAAAAAATCTTGTTAAGCACAAATTGTAAGAAACTTAAAGAAATCAAGGTGTCACTCTGTACTAACAAAATTACTAAAGAACAAAGAAACCAAAGTGGGACTACCAAAGAAACAAAGTACCTAACCGAAGTTATAATTTTTTAAGGGATTGATTTTTGATTAGATTGATTTATATCTTAGGATTGTTCTTAGGATATAAAGAACAAATAAATACACAATATTGGTGAAAAATCAGTCTAATTACTTCGATGGTAAATGAGTCACACTCTATGCTCCTTGAGTTCTTCGCAACAACTGTGTTTTACGAACGCTGCTTAAAAGATCTGAACAGTACACTTACTTAGGCCGCAAGTCTTTGCCTTAGCACTGGTTAAATTAGCTAATACAGTGGTTTTAGCTTCATGTCACCTCCGAGGGAGCCAAAAAATCGGTTGACAGTTGGCGGAGTTGACACAAGTCGATAATGTCAACTGACTGATAATTCAAAGATTAGGTGACATAGACCGAAGTTTCTGGTTTTAGAGGCGCATTTTATGATACGATACCTTTTTCGACTTATTTTACAGTTTTTAAAGTTATTACCTAAATTCGGAATATTCTAAAAGCAATTTACTTCTTAAAGTAATCAGCAAGCTTTTTTGCAATATGCCAGATAAATGGCTTTGAGATATTATCTTGTCAGAAACTTCTAAACGATTGTTACTTGTTTGCAAAGCTCTTCACTTCCAACGTTGCTTATTATTTTCAACTTTAAATTTCTCAATCCTAACCAAGTGACCATGTAAGGTTGGCACACTCGCGGTTGAAATAAGCCCGCGATTGCGGGTGAGTTTAAAAAAAAAAAAACTTTCACGATCGAGTATCGCATAGTGGAATACAATAAATAGGTTAATGAAACAGTTCCCCCAAGGGTCTATGATTGCTCACACTATTTAAACAAACAGGAGTGTATTCTGGTCATGAGAACCGAAAGTTGCCATTAAAGTGTGCTTATGTGCCATGCATGCTCTTCAAATGGGATGACAATAGGCGGAGGTTGACAATGGGAGGTGTGACAATAGGCAGAGTATTTAGTACATGAGAGCATGGAGTTAGCCGGGGGAAAGCCAACAGGTTGACAATAAGCGAAGTGTGATATGAAGGGGTAGTGACATTAAACTAAAACCACTGTAATCCTAATTTTTTAACGAATTTTACCAATAAACCTAATTTTTTAACCAAATAACCTTTCAAATCATGACCGGAGTGCTCCAACAACCGATCACTTAACTCCACTAAATACTGTCGTATAGATATCACAATATCACGTGATGAAATGTTGGACATTATATACAGTGATAATCAAATTAACCCGGGCCTTCTTTCTTCGCCTTTCACCAAAACCGGCTTCGGGCAGCCGGCACACAATTAGTAAATGGAAGAGAAGTTAGCCGACAAATTTTTCAATTTATTTGTTCAAGTTGAACAATGAAAAACAGTCATACACATTTATACAAATTGATAATGATTGAAAAATAAAAATACTATCATCCAAATCATCCATTTTGTCACTATCATCCAAATCAATTTTGGAATGAAAAACATAATGACATGGGGGTTTTTCGATTGATCCCAGGCCAATAATGTGGATAAAATTTTTTTTATTTTTTCAAAATAATCCTGTAATTGACCTGAAGGGAGTAAGGAAGGGGAAGAGTACATTAGATTACTTTTAATCAACTTACAATCTGATGTCCCTTCTTCCTCCTAACTTCCTTCAGTTCGGTCTCAATCAGAAAAAAAAATTATGAGCGATGAGGGAATACAATTGGTCACCTTAACCTCTCACGTGGTGTGGTCACCCCAGAGAAAAAGTTTTTAAGGAAAAGTTACTCCCGTAATTGAATTGAACTTTTGTATAGTCATTATATCGGTCATATATTAACAAAATTATTTTGTACATTTAGAAAAATTTCGAGATGGAGAATCTAATGTTAAAAAACTCGGAAATTTTCACGCTTCCCTTAGGTCGAATCCAACCACTTTTGACTTCAACAGGTCGCCACAGAGAAAAATGTCATTAGGAAAAGTTGGTCAATGAAACATTCTAAGCAACATTTGTACAGGTCATTTGTCGCTCAAGATAGGTTGCTATATCGATACAAGAAATTTTTCGAAGTACATGACCCAAGACGTAGTGACCACTTAAGGTCACCAGAGAGAAAAATTGTACTAAGAAAAATTGTTCATCTGCTGATGCCAAACAACATTTGTAGAGGTCATTTTACGCGTTTTCAGAAATGACCTGACCTTTGACCTCAAGAAGTCACCACAGAAAAAAATGTCATTAGGAAAAGTTGATCACCGAATCATTCTAAGCAACATTTGTAGAGGTCATTTGGTCGCTCAAGAGGGGCACATAACATGGTTCTGAAAAATTTTTTTGAGCCCCCTTTGGTTCAATCCAACCGCCAAATTCACTCCCTCCAAATTTTTAAATTCGCGCTATTTATTTGCTGTCTCAATTTTTTTTTTGATGAAAGCTACTTCCTACGGCCCGGGTTAACTTGGTTATACCTGTACGTGACGAAGTAAAATGTATAATGTGTTCAATGAATTAGTGCGCTACAAAGAAAATCTTTCCAATAGTGTGCAGAAGTCTAGAATTTGGTGAAAATTTGAATTTTTTTGACCGGTCAGTATTCACAGCTATTTAATCCGACACATCATAAGTAATCGAAATTGAGTAAAAATTGCTCAATTGACGAATGTAACGATTTTGTAGGTGTAAACGTGTTGTGTGGCCAAAAATTTTTATCAACTTTCTCCCACCACAAAATCCATTATACGCGTTAACTCAACCAAATGAGGGAGTCTAAGTTTAAAATTAAATATTTTTGACATTATGCATGATATGCTAACCTTGTTTAAGCGATTTGAACTTAAAGAAAATATTAAAAACTCCATTTTTCATCAAAAGCAAAGGGGGCCATAATAATTCACCAAACTGTACTGATCTCAACAGTGACATAAATTCTTTATTCTCTCAAACAGATGACAATATGCAAACCAATCTAATTTCAATATTTCAAAAAATGAGGAAATACACCTTTCGCAAATTAAAATCAATCTCTGTTCGGAACTCAACTACAGGTTGAACAGTCTTTAGTATTCAAATAACTAGTATCACATTATGGATGAGTGGAGGAGCAGTTAACTCCAATAAAACAAAAACAAATGCTTTAGTAAAGCAATGATCTCATTTGGCAACAGCACTCACAATAAAAGCACTTTTTAAACTAAAATAAGAAAGTTAAACTACAACTACTACTACCTACTCGGAAAATAGAGACTGCAGTAATAACTAAGGCTGTGTTTTTACAATTAATTTATAGAAATCCGCAACACCATTGAGGTAAAAATGAGGAATACATTTCTGTTGCGAGGCGTCCCGAGAATAACAGAATTCCCTGACCTCTTGAAGACTAGTTACACCACTCAATACGAGCAAAGTCCATAGCCCACAATTTCTTCCAAACATGATGTCCGTGTTAGCTCTGCCATTTATTATGCAAGAAGTTGAAAGTATTTCCAAGTTTAAAGTAAATGTGGAACAAACCTGTCGCCAATCATCAGAGCCCTGTTTGGTTCCACCTTGTACGATCGCTGAATGAAATCGAACATAACAGGAACAGGCTTCCCAATGACAATGGGGTCTCTATCTGCAGCAGTCTTGACTGCGTTCACAATTGAGCCAGTACCTTGTTAAAACAGTAAGGTTTAAGTTTCATCACTAATCTACCGTTTGATTCATTTAGATGTAGTAGATTAGTGATGAGTGATTCATTTAGTCTCACCTGGAATTACAAATCCCTTACGCTCAGCCGGAAACTCTAAAAAGAAAAAAGTTTTTCTTTTCGGTAAAATTTTAAGCAGATTGCACTGTCTAGGAACTTACGCTCATCTGTATTAGTTGCAATGAAATATACATCTTTGTTCGACAAGTAGCTGGCTGCTTTGAACAACTTTTTGTAACAAAAAAATTGATCAAATCCTACAATGACAGCACCTACGTCCGTATCTAGTGTCAAGTTATGCATTTCTGCAGAACTTAGCCATAAGTTACCGTCATCCACAATCGGATCAGGCTAGAAATAGATCAAAATTATGGCAATTTATTTGATTTATTATTCTATTGAGTTTTCTACCCCAATTTCAAGACTTTCAATCCCCATAGATTTTAATTCCTTTGTAATTCCTGCCATCCCAACCACATAAACCTTCTTAGTGAAGTTCCGCTCTTTTAAATACAGAGCTGATAAATACGAGGAACTGATTATCTCTTCCTGAAATCAAAAGTAGAAAATTTAAAAATAAACTTATCTCAATTTCGAGCAAATTTAGCTTACTATCGTGACGTCAAAACCGAAACTATTAAATTTCGACAAAAACTCCTCCCTTGTTTTTGTACTGTTATTCGTGACAAAGAAGACTTTCTTTCCGTAAGCCCTAAGTTTGATCACAAGGTCTTGTGCGTTCTTCATTATATTATTCCCTAGCCATAGTACACCTTGCAACAGTAGTCAACCAAAAAAAAGTATTATATCATTGGGGAAATACGACATGGTCACAGCTGCAACTATTCGATCTTCGATCAGATCGAGATCGGGACCGACTTTTTGTTGAACAGCAGAACGAGATCGAGATCGGCTTCATTTTTATCGTTGGTAGGAAGATGGAGATCGAAAGCTATCTTACCTTTGGTCGAAAGATCGGGATCGAGATCGACATCCACCGATCTCTCGATCTGGAGATCGAGGTCGATACTCGTCGATCTTTTAACCAAGTAATCGAGATCGATATTTTCACAGGGTGTTCGAGATCGAGATCGGTTATTCTGATAAACTAGTGGGTGAGAATTACTAGAAACTGTCAAGGGAAACCGAATATTCTCTACCACAACCGCCTTTCATCCATTCGTTCACATATATTTTGCTCAACGATGCTTCATATCATAATTGAATAACCTTTCTATTTTTTGTATGGGTGTATGTTGATAGACAGAACAGCTGACCACAGCATTTTTTTCGTTTGTTACTACTAGCGTGAGGCAACAAGTGGCTGCTTCATATTTAGTGTCAATTTAACTTTTTTGTGCTGAATGAAACATCAATTCTCAGGTCTACTCGATTTTCACGATGCTCTCAGCTACACAATTCACGTATAAACACTCCGGGGTGTTTCATTTCCAGTTCCACGTCCGAACGGAGATATTTTTTCTGAAATCAATTAAGTATTTAACAAGCAAAAAATTACTTATATTTTGATTACATTTCATCAATAACCGATCAGTATTATTCATGAAATATCTTTTGGTCATTTGTTGTTTTGTTTTATAAAATGGAGAATAAGGTTTTGATTTTTGGACTGGCTTGTCGATCGCTCAACTAAAAGATCGAGATCGGCCCTCAGTCGATCGTTCTAACTAAAGATCGGGGTCAGTCAATCGTTCTACCAAGCGATCGAGATCGAGATCGGCACTCAGTCGATCATCTCAGCGAAAGATCGAGATCGATGGGTCAGTGTTGCAACTGAGGATATGGTTATTTTTTTTTTAATTTATTTTTCCATCTCTCATTCTCACCAGCAAATACGCGCCTCCCACTACATCATAACTACCATAGATGAGCAAATGCCATATTAGGGCTACTTTTAGACGGCGATATTTAATTGCATCTGGGGCTGCGAATGACTCCCATTTTTTTATTGATAGGTGTCAGGTTACTCAGAGTCATGATTCATGACTCAAAGACTCCCACTTTTGTAAAGTCGATCATGTTTTAAATTAACTGCATGACTCAAGTGACTTTTCTCGAATCACCCCTGAGGATTGAGTCAGAGAGAGATGACTATGACTCTGAGTCACGACTCAGATAAAAATTCAGTGTATAAACATATTTTCAGAATTTATTTGAATCTGAATCACTGATTCATGACTGAATCATGACTCTGACTCAATTAAAAAAATTAATCTTAGAAGAGTCACTGAGTCAATTTTATACTTATAACTGACGCTACAAAACTGGGAGTCAATGAGTCATGACTCTAAGTCACTTTAATCTGACTGATCTTTATGAGTGATTTCACAACCGTCACTGCATCATACTACTGAACAGGGTTGGTTCATACGTATAAAACGTTTTGTTTAAAGAGGCGGAATCAAAAAATAAAATTCAATGGGTATGGAAAACTAACACAGAGGACACTATGGAGGTACCAGAAGTTGACGATAGTGACAGTGATGTGGAAGATAACAAAGGTGGGGAAATTGAGCTAGTTGACATGGATGTAGACTTACTAATACAGTGGTTTTAGTTTGGGATGTAACGAATATTCGTCCGAACGAATATTCGGACTATTTTTCCGACGAATACAGATATTCGTATTCGGGGTCTCATGACGAAGCTTCGGACGAATATTCGGTCGAATATCTCAAACATGAAATGAGCGAGTTTGAACATGAATCCAAGTGAACTAAAACGTCACAGTGACAACAGCAATTCAGAATGGAAGAAACCAGACTCAACATACCTCATTCCGATATCCCAGCACCGTCCACCAAAATCCAACTCCTCGGAACCAGTAGGAAAACATACAGTACAGTTTGCTTGTAAGGTAACCAGTTTTTTAAGATTTTTTTTTTGTTTTTCGTTTGTTTTTTGTTTTTTGTTTATTTTTAGGTTTTTTAGGTTTGAAGGTATGCCAGATTTTAAAATTTGTTTTCAATTTTTTTTAGGTTTTATTTATATTTTTATTTATGTTTTTTTTTTTTAAGTTTTCTTTAGGTTTTCTTAGGATTGAAGGTATGTTACTAAAAAACCTTAAAAAAAACTTAAAAAAAAAAATAATAATAAACCTAAAGAAAACATTAAAGAAACCTAAAATAAAACCAAAAATAGACCTTAAAAACTGGCATACCTTCAAACCTAAAAAATCTTCAAAAACCTAAAAAAAAAACTGAAAAAACAAACCTAAGAAAAAACTAAAATAAACTAAAATAATAGAAAAGAACCTAAAAAAACTAATCTTTAAAAACTTTCTACCATAGAAGCAAACTGTACTGTATATTTTCCGACTGGTTCCGATTGGAAATATTTTGGTGGCTGGGGCTGAGGTTCGGATTTGGGTATCTTGACTCTGGTATGGAAGAAAGAAAGATTCTCAAATTTCTGATAAAAAAAATCTCACGGAAATTTCGCTAGTAGTAATTATCTAAAATGTTAAAAGAGCGATTTAGAAGTGCTGTATGTTCCTGTAATCTCAAGTGAGTCATACATCACAATTTGCCTCGACTCAACTATGAGTACCAGGTTAAATTAAACTTACTTACTTTGCTTTAAAGAAAGTTCTTAAAAATAAAATCTGCGGTATTCATCAAAACGTAATTCTGACGCATGAATGCAAATCCTGGGGCACATAACCACATGTATGGCACATAACCACACTTTAATGGCAACTTTCGGTTCTCAGGCCCAGAATATACTCGTGTTTGTTTAAATGGTGTGGGCGATCAGATTCCCTTGGGGGAACTGTTTCATTAACCTATTTGTTGTATTCTACTATGTGATCCTCGATCGTGAATGTTTATTTTTTTAAAGACTCACCCGCAGGTTTATTCCAACCGTGAGTATGCCAACTTTAGATGGGCACATGGTTAGGATTGAGAAAGTTTTAATGATAAGCAACATTGGAAGTGAAGAACTTTGCAAACAAGTACCGATAGTTTGGGTGTTTCTGACAAGATAATATCTCAAAGCCATTTATCTGGCATATTGCAAAAAAGCTTGCTGATTACTTTAAGAAGTAAAGTCGAAAAAGGTATCGTATCATAAAATGCGCCTCTAAAACCAGGAATTTCGGTCTATGTCACCTAATCTTTGAATTATCAGTCAGTTGACATTATCGGCTTGTGTCAACTCCGCCAACTGTCAACCAATTTTTTGGCTCCTCGGAGGTGACATTAAGCTAAAACCACTGTACTTTGATGATTGTAACTCTGGCAATAAAATAATTCGAATTCCAAGATGTGAAATTATCATAATATACGATTTTCAAATTATCGCATTTAAAAATTAAAGTGAAAAGCGGGTGGCAACTATCACTTCAATGTTCAAAGAATTTCCATCGTGTGGATCATCCAAGACATCGTGGAGATAAGAATAACAATACGTATTCTAATTAATTATGCGATATTCACAAAATAATCATTTAATGAGAGAAAGTAGTGATTTTACGAAAAATACAAAAAATACCGTATTATACGTTTGTATTATACCGTATTATACCGTATTATACGTATGTTTAGTATAATTAGGAAAAATACGTATTAATCCCAACCCTGCTACTGAATAAGCCAAATTAAAACATAAATGACTACGAAAGCGACAGTGATTGAGTCATCTGACTGATTCAGAAGAAATGAATCATTTGTCTAACTACAGTCAATTCTACTCAAGTCACTCCTGAAGGTTAATTCAGATTCAGGTGACTCGACTTATTAGTAACTTTGACTCCCATGACTCTCACTTTCGTAGTTACTCATGTTTTAAATTATCTAAGTGGAATGATGCAGTGACTGTTCTCAAATCACTCCTCAAGGTTGAGTAAGAGTCAAGTGCTTCAATTAGGACTCACTGCCTCCTACCTTTGTAGTCATTTAAGTTTTAAATTGACTCAGTGGCATGACTGACTTCTGAAATCATTCCTGAAGGTTGAGTCAGTCAGATGACTCATTCAGTCATGCCAGTCAATTAAAAACATGACTGATCTTACGAAAGTGGGAGTCATTGAGTGGGTTGGATTCGGCGATACGGTGGCCACGAAAATTTTCTAAGTTTTTTAACGTTGTATTCCCCATCTCGAAATTTAAATTTTTATCGATAAGGTTATGTACAAAAAAATTTTCAAAGTACACAAAATTTTTTCATGCCTTATATGACCGATAATATGACACTTACAAAAGTTGTTAAATTTGTTCAACCGAGTAACTTTTTCTTGTGACAATTTTTTCTGTGATGACCCCTTGAGGTCAGAGGGCAAGGTCAGACCCCGGGGGTCTCCCGTAAGCGATGAAATGACCCATACAAAAGTTGTTCAGCATGTTTAGTTACTTTTTTCTGTGACGTTATTTTCCGTGACGACCCCTTGAGGTCAGACGGCAAGGTCAAATCCCATATCCCCCGTAAGCGACAAAATGACGTATACAAAAGTTGTTAAACATGTTCAACTGAGTAGGTTTCCCATATGACTTTTTTCTGTGATGACCCCTTGAGGTCAGAGGTCAAGGTCAAATCCCATGTCCCCCGCAAGCGACAAAATGACGTATACAAAACTTGTTAAACATGTTCAACTGAGTAGGTTTTCCATACGCCTTTTTTTTCTGCGATGACCCCTTTAGGTCAGAGGGCAAGGTCAACCCCAAGTCCCCCGTAAGCGACAAAAATACCCTTGAAAAAGTTGCTCAGGATGTCAAACTACTTGAACGATTATGGTTTTTTAATCTTACTTCAGTCAGACATTTAACTGATTAAAGTTCAACTCATTAATGAACACAGAAAGTATCTGTAGAAGCTGCTTAATGTTTGGATCTTATCACCTAAGAAAGTCAGGGGTTTGACCTTGACCTATGACCTCAAGGGGTCAAAACAGATAATAATATCACAGAGAAAAGTAACTCAGTTTAACATGCTGAACAACTTTTGTATCGGTCATTTTATTGATAATGGAAACCAGAGGTTTGACCTTGACCTATGACCTCAAAGGGTCATCATGGAAAAAATTTTCACAGGTGAAAGTTACTTAGTTTAACATGCTGAACAACTTTTGCATTTGTCATTTCATCGCTTACGGGAGACCCCCGGGGTCTGACCTTGCCCTCTGACCTCAAGGTGTCATCACAGAAAAAATTGTCACATGAAAAAGTTACTCGGTTGAACAAGTTTAACAACTTTTGTAAGGGTCATATTATCGGTCATATAAGCATGAAAAAATTTTGTGTACTTTGAAAATTTTTTTGTACATAACCTTATGGACAAAAACTTAAATTTCGAGATGGGGAATAATACAACGTTAATAAACTTAGAAAATTTTCGTGGCCACCGTATCGCCGAATCCAACCCATTGAGTGATGAGTCATGACTCTAAGTCACCTGACTTCTATTCAGAAAACAAAAATTGGATTCATTCGCAGCCCCAATTTCAAGCAACAATGACAGCCTAAATGCCGCCACAATTTGGGTTTTGCCAATCATGGGTGCTTATGATGTAGTGTGAGGTGCGCATTTGTTGGTGTGAACGAGAGGTGGAAAAATAAATTCTGAAACAGAACCATGTCGTATTTCCCCAATAGGTACTAATTCATATTAATTTCTCCCAGCTGAAATTTACTTACCATCACAATCGAACATGACTGCGTCGAGATTTTGAAAAAATTTCACGAATTCATCGTTGGAAAGTTCTTCCATATTTTGAATCATATCTTGCTGCTTGTGGCAAGTACTTCCTTCAATTAGGTCCGCCGTCATTTTCGAATGACTTTCACTGAAAAAGCAGTTGAACAGTAATAGTGATTTATCAAGAAGTATGCAGTGAGAATGCCAGCGATATAACTAACGCATGGTTTCCATAACTTACGATGATATCGTTTGGAACAAATATTTCTTTCACTTTTTGAACTCCACCCATTCCAGGTTTAAGTTGTGTTTCGAGGGCACCCACCTCGGCTGCTGATCATATTTGGGCAAATTATGGATAAGTGATTGGGTGAATGAAAAAATGGTTTTGTGTTCTTAACTAAATAGTCGTTTGAGTTAATCTGGGTTACAAATTAAGAGGTAATTAATTTTAAAATTAATTATCGATAAAACTAACAACTTTCAGACTAAAGTAACTAATTTATTAAATGTATAGAAATTAACATAGGGTTGGATTAACTTACTACAGGTAACCCACACAAAAAAATTAGTCAAGCAAGGCAGTAATTAGGTATATTGTCAGTTTGAGTTGGACTAAATGAAATTAAACAATACCCACTGTCTATTCTCCAGGGTTTGTGATTTTTTGATAATTATTCAATTTTTTTGATAATTATCAAAAAAAAATTTTTTTTATTGCCAGTGGTAAAACAGTGATTCAATCAATCTTTCAATCTAGTTCTTGTATTCGGTAATAATTCTAAAAAAGAATGGCTAACAAACAATTTCCTAACTTTTCTTTTCCACAAATTTTCAAGTCAAAATGGTCTATGCATTAATTTTACGTGCGTGTAAAAACATGAGATAAAAATTCTAAAATTGCAAAAGACGATAGACGATATTTTGTCATTCGAGTAACAAAAATGTTGAAATCCAGATAACCATATTTTACTCCTTATGTAAAATCACTCGAATAATTTGTGAATTAATCGAATTATTCCGAATTTTTTGGAAAAATGGGGAATTTTTTGGAAAATTGGGGAATTTTTTGTAGCCATTGAAGATATATTTTGACAAAAAAGAGCGACAGATTACTGAAAGTGATAAAAGTCGTCAAGAAGCTGATGGTAGTTTTCTTTACAACTTTAGTATACCAACAACGGTACGACGAAATATGCAGCGGGTATTTTATTTGAAAAAATCAAAAAAATTATGATTTTTTCCGCCTTGATAATTATATCAGTCGATAATTATCACGAATACTGCTGTTCTCAGTAATGGTCTCCAAAACTCTAGTGCTGACTCTCATGACTCCAAGGATTCTTGGGAGTCAGGAGTAATTTAATGACTCATATTAATTTCAACATTTAATAAATTATTTACCTTTGTCCAAAGGTTGCTTATTTTTATCGATAGTTAGTTTTAAAGTTAATTACATCTTGATTTGTAACCCAGAGTAAGTCGACTGAATATTTAGTTAGTGCTCTCCGTGACTCTGACTCTCAGGATTTTTGAGATTCGGGAGTCATTTAATGATAATGACTCCGTGTTTGGGAGTCAGATTTATGACTCTTTTCAAACATGTGCAAATGAGCATGAGCAAGACTTATTTCCCTTATTATTACTCATCTACTTTGACTATTAAATGAATAGATAAACTTTCTTTTGGATTATCCTACCCGATTTTCCATATTTTGTATTACGTGGCTCGGCAGTAAGAGTAATAACTCCGAGAATCGACTCTTACCATTTAGAGGGAGAGTCATAACTTCCACTCAGTGAATCTGACTCAGTCCAAACAGGGAGTCATAGAGAGCACTAATATTTAGTCATTTGAAACATACAAATCAATTTTTCCATTCACCCAATCCCTTCCTCTTAATTTGCCCAACTATGATCAGCAGCCAAGGTGGGTGCCCTCGAAACATGACTTAAACCTGGAATGGTTGGAGTTCAAAAAGTGAAAGAAATATTTGTTCCAAACGATAAGCACTTAAGTATATATATTCTAACTATATTCAGTTAACTAATGTCACAACTTTTCTCCTTTAATTATATAATACATAAGCAATTCATCGTGAAGTCAAGTTTAGTGAAGTGTATGCTCTTCCAGCGCTTTGTCTTCCCTACTAATTCTTACTTTTATTAAAAAGTAACAGTATTAAATTGGGACGGCTATCTCCACACATAGTTACCACATTTAGACGACTCTGTAAATAAAAATATTCAAGTCTAGATATCAGCAAATAAGTCAAACAAAAACCTTTAGCGTTATCGTATTAGAAATTTAGCTTAGAATATTAATGTTGCACACTAATAATAAGGAACACTTATAGCTAAAAAAGTAAAAGTTTGAAGTTTTAACATTAGGAAAGAAAAGGAAAAAGTAAAACATAAAGTAAGTACGAACAAAAGTAAAAAACTTCAAACATGTAAAACGAAGCATAATTAAATCAATTAGGAGCAGTAGTCTTAGAAACTAGAAAAAGTGATGTTAGGTTAAGTGAAAAACAAATACAAAAGATTAAAATTGTTAAAAAGTAAAAAAATTAACAAATTAAAAGTTTAGAGTACTTCATAGGCTAAATTAAAATTTTCAGTGGTAACATCGCTCCAGTCTCAAATATCAAGACCAGTGTACAGCGAATACACCAGGAGAGAAAAATATTTATTTTCTCAAATACCAGCGCTTACTGATGCAGTAAGACAGTGATTGTGAAAGTGCCCAAATCCCAAATTGGAAGCCACACAATCATTTAACCACTAAGTAGTTTAATAAGTTAATTACAAAATTTAGTAGTATTAGTTGAATCAAATAATAAATGAGTAAGTTGAGAGGGATGTTATGCTAATTCTCAGGGATGTTATGCTTATTCTCTCCGAGATTTACTCGGAGAGAATGAGACGGAAAACCGCAAAGATTTCACAAAACCATCAAGGTTAACGTATGTCAATATTTTCCGAATTGAGTTCGGAGAATTAAAGACGTAGAAAAACAAGAGTAAAAATGAAACAACGCAATAGCGTGTTCAAGGTTAAAATTCTGAGGGGCGTCTAGGTTACTCAATGTCACGTCGCAGGTTGGCAACAGCCAATCAGCGACGAGCACGGAGTTTAAAATACCTTGGACGCCCTTTAGAAAGAGGAAATAAAAACCCAAATCGGAGGAGAAAATCGGGGGCATTTGGTTCTCAAGGCATTTCGCTCTCTCAGGTTTTACTCATAACCTCTCTCAACTTGAAAACTGAGTCTCTCTTTCTTGTAGCTTGCGAGTCTAATAGTAGCAAAAGTAATAAAGTATAATTCCTCATAAACTACCAATTGAGTTAAATTTATTGGACACCTCTGCTTTCAACCCCAGTGACCTTTGTGTCACCAGTAACTTCCACTGCCGCAACCATCATCATCAACCAATACCAACAAACCAAACAAACACCATCACAAGACGGACGACCAGGGGTTTGTTTTAATTAAAAATAAAAACTATTGGACCTAATAACGGTACGAACAAAATTTANAGACGGACGACCAGGGGTTTGTTTTAATTAAAAATAAAAACTATTGGACCTAATAACGGTACGAACAAAATTTAGAAAAATATCGAGATGGGGAATATAACGTTAAAAAACTTAGAAAATTTTACTGCCCACCCTTTGGTCGAATCNAATATCGAGATGGGGAATATAACGTTAAAAAACTTAGAAAATTTTACTGCCCACCCTTTGGTCGAATCCAACCCTTAAGGTCAGTTCTTTGACTTTATACTCGAATGGATGAGCTTTATATAGAAATTTCACCCAATTATTTCTCATTATGGCTTCATCTCTAAAGTTTTTATAGACCTCTATATCTTGAGGTCTCTGCCTTTTCCAAACTTCTCAATTTGTCCTTGTTTACCAATTTGATATTCTTTATTTCATCTTATTTTCGCGCTTGAGCCTAATTTTCCCAGATAATTCATATTTTACCTGGAATTCCAATACATTTATCTTTTTTAACTTTTAATTATTTTTTGTAACCCGCTAAAGTTCTTTAATAGACTCCTTTTTTAGCAGTTCTACTATGACCTACTTTATCAATAATATCTGAACATTTTTCTGTATCTTTTGGGATTACTGAACTGATTGTATCCGAATTTCTAAAACCAAATGGTTTTAATTCGGAAACGTCTTTTTCCAACTATTTTTTTATCAATTGTATTTATTAACTTAGAAGTAACAGGTGTAACTTTTTCAATTATTTGAAAAGGTCTATGTATCTTTTAGCTAACTTTTGCATAACGCCATCATCTCTATCTGAATGACTGTGTTTTTTCATTAGAACAAATTCCCCGACTTGGAATTTCGGTTCTATATGACTTTTATCGCAATTAATCTTATTACGAGCCTGTGACACTCCAATATTGTTCCTAACCCATTCAATTATCTCTTTCAATCGATCTGGCAAACGTTTTAACTCTTCTAAAACTTTCTCAGAATATTCCAATTCAATTCCCTGAATTTGCCTATCGATTGGAAGCGGTATTTGTCTCCCTAGGTTCAACAACGCTGGTGAAACTTTTGTACTTTTGTGAATATTCGTTCTCAATGCTAGAGCGAACTTCTGTAAATGGAAATCCCAATTTCTATGGTTGTCTTCAACGAATGCTTGAAGCATTACTTTTAAATTCCTATTAACCCTTTCGACCATATTGGCTTGAGGGTGGTAAGGACTGGTGAAGATATGACAAATTTTCCATTCCTTACACATGTGTTCCATTAACTTTGCCAAGAATTGGCTTCCATTATCCGACAGTAGTCTTTACCGTCCCATAACGACAAAAATCTCATCCTCTAAAACTCTAACAACTCGCCTTGTTGTTGATAATCTCATTGGAAACAATTCAACCCATTTAGACAATTCGTCTTCTATTACTAACAAGAATCTATTTCCTAACATGCTACATGGAAATGGACCCATGAAATCTATGTTAATTCTCTCAAATACAGTGCTAAGTGGTTTGACACTTTGTAAAAAACCATAAGGCATATGATTCTCTGCCTTAACTTCTTGGCATATTCTACAAGAGTGTACATAGATTCCAATGTCTTTATTCATATTGTTCCAGTAGAGTCTAGACTTGATTCTTAATTTCGTAGACTTAACCCCTGGGTGTCCAGCTTCGGGTACATCGTGAAAAATCTTAATAATTTCCGTGACCAAACTCTTTGGTACAACCGGAACCAAAATTGTTTCCTCAGGTTTATGAACTAAAACCTGTTCTCCTTCATTCTG
The DNA here is from genome assembly GCA_002738285.1 of Holacanthella duospinosa. Taxonomy (NCBI): domain Eukaryota; kingdom Metazoa; phylum Arthropoda; class Collembola; order Poduromorpha; family Neanuridae; genus Holacanthella; species Holacanthella duospinosa. Next base: position 24,455 of record NIPM01000151.1, on the reverse strand, counting down.
TTTAGGACTGAGAGTCTTAGTCCTATTTGACTGAATTTCCTATACAGAATTTTTTCTATTAATACTCCAATCTGCCTTTAACGCGTTTGTAGCTCTGATTTTTGTTAAAAATTATTTTAGACAGCGTCTCCACTAACTACAATTTTCTAACTAACAAACTATGACTTTAGAATATTAACGAAGGTTTGCCTGATTTGTTTATTATTGTTAATTTTGTATCATTTTTTTTAATAAATCGGATTAAAAATTTATTACTTGTTAAATATACAGATAGAGTACGGATTTATTCCTTAGGCAATCAATCTTGAAACAGTTCGAACAATAATTTATTAATTTCAATTCATTCGTTGTTGCTAATGTGTGAGATGTCAACCAACAAACAGTGATTTTTATCCGCGAGCACTCCACTTCTATTATCCCCTCACAGTAACCAAACTTGTCCTTCGTCCGCATGACGTAGCATACAGAACTCTGTCTTTTACCATACAGAGGTCTGTATGTTATACCATACAGACCTCTGTATGTTATACCATACAGACCTCTGTATGGTAGAAAACAGAGTTCTGTAGTGTTTCCTCCCACTGCTGGAATGGTTTCGTAGATGTATACAAATCTGTCACGACCTACTCGTGTCCACAGTCATACACATCAATTACTACTGACCAACTTCTGTCCATAAGCATGGAAACTAGGAGAAAAACGGTACACAGTTGACAAATTTTCGTGTCGTCCATTCGATTCACTATTTGCGACATAGAAACTGATATCAGAATTATTTAAACTTCCTACTTATACTAATCATGTTTAGAGTTGCTCCGAAGCTTCGGCCGCCGAATCATAGACTTTTGCGTATTTCGGCATAGGCCGAATCTTTGTTGCTCCGATTCGGCGTTTCGGCTGAAACATTGATAACTGGCTACACTCCGAAAAATTTAATCAAATCGTTATCAGTTACCTCAATTTTATTTGTTCTTGGCGTGAAATTACAACAAATAGACTGAGGTGAAGTAGCTGAGTAACATAAAATCTAGTTTTAACATTAATGGCTAGGTGTACCATGGTCGGTTAGTCATTATCGGCGGCTAGAGAAAATTTAATCATTATATTTTAATCGGAAAAAATTGGGGAATTAACTTTAACTACAGATTAATCGCCGGAATGATGCTTGTCACTTGTAATCACTACAACCCCGCTTGATAGATCGGTCATCGAGATAATTAAGTTTGAAGTTAGGACTAGTTGGTATTTCAATCCACGGTTACCTAACCGACCATGGTGCACACAGCCATAAGCCTAGAACGACGTTCAATATTGAAAGTGTAATATCTACGTGCACCATACTCGGTTAGTTAACCTTAGGCTAAAAAGCCAACTAGTTCCAACTTCAGCCTTAATTATCTCGATGACCGCTCGATCTAGCGGCTTCGTAATGATTACAAGTGTCAAGTATCCCTCCGCCAATTAATCTGTGGTTAAAGTTAATTTTCTTCGACTAAAATATAACCAATAATTAAATTTTTTCTAACCGCCTGTTATGACTAACCAATAATGCACCCAGCCATAAGAGAGGCAGATTTTGATTTAGTACCGTCATTTTTTTCCCGTCATCTGATCTATCGCTAGTTTTTTTCAGACGTTTCCTGTCGTTCAATAAAAATGGTGATATCTAGCAGGGGCATACAGTGTTCCCACTTGTTACATAATAGGTGGCAAAAAATGTGGGAATAGTTTAGTAGTGAGTCCATAGTTTAGTAGTGAGTTTATCGTAATTAAGTTGAATTGAAATACGAAATCAAAAGTTGCTTTCCGAAACAAAAAAATAATGAAACCCTGACGAGTTATATTCTTGGCAAACCGATTCGATAGACACGTCACACTCACGATTCGGCTGTTTCGGCCGAAGCTTTGGCCAAAGATTCGGCCTCGCCGAAACGGGTAACCCCTTTGTTTCTGTTTCGGCCGAAACACAATTTTACCGGTTTCGGGGCCATGTTGCGGATAGCATATCCGGCAGGCCTGACTGATACCCGATGTTTTTTGATTGCCGGATATCGGATATCCGGCATGAAAACAATTGATTCGAAGGTAACCTGTTTCATAAAATGCAATAATCTAAAAACCTGACCTCTATTTAGACTCTGACCTTGCTACCCCGACTAGGCCAAGGGTATTAAGCAATGTATGAGTCAGAGTCAGAGTCATGGAGAACACTACCGGGAATAAGAGTCATGACTCCGAGAATCGACTCCTAACATTTAGAGTCAGAGTCATGACTTCCAGTCACGACTCTGACTCAGGTCAAACGGAGTCATGGAGAGCACTAATATTTAGCCATTTAAAACATACAAATTAATTTTTCCATCCACCCGATCCCTTCCTAATTTGCCCAACTATAATCAGCAACCGAGGTAGATGCCCTCGACACATGACTCAAACCTGGAGTGGGTGGACTTCAAAAAGTGAAAGATATATTTGTTCCAAACGATATGTAATGAAAGGAGAAAGGTTAGGAAAGCAGGAAAGGAGTATTTAAATTGAAATAATAGGAGTAACTGTAGTTACTGTATCGTTAATCCATTCTGAAAGAAATGGTTGGGGTGTTACTGGTATTGGTGAGGGATCCGGTTCAACTTCCAAGTAGTCATCCATATTTTGGGGTAGAGGGAAGTTAACAAAGAATGAGCACATATGCAATTGTTTAGTGACGATGTAGTATTGACGGTTAAGGTCTGTATGAGCACTTAATAAAGTACTGAAATCCAATTGTGCGACAAAAGTGACTGAGTTATCACGATGAGAAAACTCTTCCGGGTCAGTTGTTAAACGGATTTTAACATATGCGATTTTCGTTCCGCACTGAAAACGATGTTGAATCGAACTGACTACGTAATTCTAGTTTGGATCGTACATGAAAAAATCGGTTAACATAGCGAAATCTGATTGGTAAAAGGTAGGTTCGACAGTTTTGTGGCAAAGGTATACGGGTAGTTATCCAGTATACCTCATCTCGTTCGGTTGAATAAACTTGATTGTCAACAGGACAATGTTCTAGCAACTGTGTTGATGGAGCTGTAACTATTCCTGACGTTGGATTCACATCCAACACTAAACGACGCACACAATAATTATGAACCGTGTGAGTTTTCACTGTGAGCCAATAATATTCGGTGGCTGGCCAGGTTTGAGTACAAATGGTGTCAGCGGTTGATTTGACTAACTGTTCACCTCCGAGTGTGGTGTTAGTTAGATACATAAAATCGCATGGTGTTCGAGTAATTTGCTTTTTTATATGAAGATACTGATGGGAATGCTGACCCCAAAAGAACACCTGAGTAATGCTTTGTGTCTCTTTGGCCCAGCATTCTTAAGCATGAATGGTTGGATTAATATGCTGATTTGCACGAAGGTTAGTAGACACTGTACGAAAATATGAGGTGCCAAAGTTACACGTACCATGATTGGTGGAAGTTTCCATAATGTTCCGATAACCCAGTCTGTTCGACGAACATGATCATTCAATCGAAATTGGGCATCTCCAGCTGGAGAAATTCTAATTGACTGAATCACATAATCTAGGGTGCGGTTGGCAATAATGCTCGAATTAAATAACTCCGAGACGTTATTGTAAGATATGGTACTTAGATCGATATCAGTAGCCAAGGTATATTGTAGGAGAACTATAGCAGAAAGTGCGATAGGAATTGAGATGTGCATTGTATATCTAAAAAGTAACATTAATATAATTAACACAATTGAATTCAACTATGGAACAAATTGTTAATTTTGGAAAAAGGACTATACTTATGAAGTGTGAGTATTTATACTTAAGAATGTTGAAATTATGGAGTAGCTAAAATAAGCACTTAAATTTAGAAGATTATTATAATATGTTTAAATTACCCGAATGATCGTTTAGTATTATGTGCAGAATTCATAGTAAACTAATAATTTAGTTAATAATTTTAAAGTGAAAAACAATTTCATTTAGAACTCGTTGATTAACTTAGGCATAATTGATAAAAGTGTACTACTTCTGGTATTTCAGTTTCAATGTTAAGTGGTATAATTTTAAAGTGAATCACCGAAAGAACAAAATTTTTAATGACGTTCATGTAACAACTAAATTTTCTAAATAAATTTTGTTCGTACCGTTATTAGGTCCAATAGTTTTTATTTTTAATTAAAACAAACCCCTGGTCGTCCGTCTTGTGATGGTGTTTGTTTGGTTTGTTGGTATTGGTTGATGATGATGGTTGCGGCAGTGGAAGTTACTGGTGACACAAAGGTCACTGGGGTTGAAAGCAGAGGTGTCCAATAAATTTAACTCGATTGGTAGTTTATGCGGAATTATACTTTATTACCTTTGCTACTATTAGACTCGCAAGCTACAAGAAAGAGAGGCTCAGTTTTCAAGTTGAGAGAGGTTATGAGTAAAACCTGAGAGAGCGAAATGCCTTGAGAACCAAATGCCCCCGATTTTCTCCTCCGATTTGGGTTTTTATTTCCTCTTCCTAAAGGGCGTCCAAGGTCTTTTAAACTCCGTGCTCGTCGCTGATTGGCTGTTGCCAACCTGCGACGTGACATTGAGTAACCTAGACACCCCTCAGAATTTTAACCTTGAACACGCTATTGCGTTGTTTCATTTTTACTCTCGTTTTTCTACGTCTTTAATTCTCCGAACTCAATTCGGAAAATATTGACATACGTTAACCTTGATGGTTTTGTGAAATCTTTGCGGTTTTCCGTCTCATTCTCTCCGAGTAAATCTCGGAGAGAATAAGCATAACATCCCTGAGAATTAGCATAACAGTTTGTTGTTGGGACTTTTAAGTCATAACACAGAGCGTTGAGCCTACAATTTTGCGCAAAATGTCTGCGGGTCATTCCCGATTTTGCTATTTTCCCTACTTAGACTTAAGAAGTCGGTTTTGACTTCACACGTCAACCATTTAGGCAATAAAAATTTTATAGAAGTTTGGTGTTTTTATCATTTATTCGTATAGTATATGCTTATTACTAATAAGCATGAATCGCACTAAATCGTATTTTTCACGATTTTAGTTGCATTTTCTGAAAAAAAATGCATTTTTTGGTCGGCCTTGCTTATTAGCATCCCAGACTCTCTATTTTTTTGGTTCGACTCCGAATTCGGTGTTAAAAGCCGGATGAGGAGTTAGCAAATTGGCCTTAGTTAAAGCCAATTCCAACCCAACCCAATCTTAAGCATCTTATAGCCATTCATTCTTCCCACTTGCAAATCAAAAAATTACAATTGCAACCACCCCGCACCCATCATACCTGGGTATCCCTTTCTTCAACCCCGCTGCTCCGAATATCTTTTCTAATATTTTTTTTTAGTACCACAAATCCCCGAATAATTCCCTTTTACCCTTAATTCAGCTAAACAATTCCCCATCCCCAACAAAATATTCACAACAAAATACCTAAATTGTACCAATTTCTTCATAATTGGTTAACAAAATAATTTCACTATTTCAGGATTCGACCAAATTTCTTCCCACATCGTCCAATTTATCACAAAACCCATCCCAAATTACCGTAAATGCCCAAAATAATTTCATTCCCCTACAAAATTATCTCCCCGATTATTCAATTAATTCCTAAATTTTTCCAAAACAACCCAAACTCCAAAAAATAATTCCACATTAATTTTTATTAATTCCCTACCATTTTTACCAACCCAAAACCTTCTAAATTACATTCTTCATCCCATTCCATCTCGTATCCCTTTTATCCTAATCCCCAATAATTCACACACCCCTCCAACAATGTCCCCGCTTACGTACCCCAACACCCATTAAACCAAATTTTTGTTCACAATAATTTCCCATTCCATTTTTGCTAAGAATTATGACCCCTTTCTACACACGAACCCTTTCCAAATATATCATTCCTGCGTATCGCCCGAAGTGTCAATCCCTAAATTCCCCGACACTTCTATTCCTTCTTGCAGAGCCACCTCTACAACTTTGGAAGAAATTCTCAGCGGCTACGCCATTCCAAAAACATATTCTCCCAAATAATTTAACCCACCCTGCATTTACCCAATCTCCTTATTCTACAATTCCGTTTCCCTACCCACGCTATAAGCATTCATTTAATCCAGTGAACCCCACTGGTTACCCCGATTTTTTTCCCGACCCATTCTCCCTCTCATGCAAATCTACATTGATCCCAATACCCTTCCCAGGCCCAGAAGACGATTTAGTCCCAACAGTCGAAAGCACCCATGTCCAAAATGCAAGGATAAAACCAAATCCTTTCCTAGACTTCCCAGTATCTCGTCATCACAAACCCCAGAAATGCCCATACTTAATGTCTCCACCCAAACTTCTCCACTTTCCAAGTTTCAGGAAGCCTCTACCAAGACAACGCTTTGCCTAATTATTCCAATTTTCCCGAAAACTTCAATCTCAGTAGCTCCAACACCCTCTAACCAAGCCCCCAATTTCCTAAATCCCAAATCACAAATTCCTAATTTTCCCATTTTCAATAACCCCATCCCGATTTCAACAAATACCACTACCCCATTATCCAAATCCCAAAGCCCCTCTATTCCTATCTTCAAAACCCAAAATCTTACTGACCTCTTCCCCATTTATGTATCCTTTAGTAAACACACTCACTCAATCAACCCCAAAAGCCCGAAACCATATTACCCCAATCCCTATTGCAACAATTTCCCTTAACCGAAACCCAAATGCACTAATCTCTAAAAACACCACCCGTATTACCTACTCCAAACCCCCAACTCCCATTACAATTTCCCAAATTCTCCTCCCCTCAATTTTCAAAACCTCAAGCCCAACCACAAAACCAAAAACCTAACCACAATCCCCAAAACCCCAACTCCCACTACAATTTCCAAAATCCCAAATCCCACTACCCACTCCGAAACCAAAACTCCCACAACAATTTCCACAACCCTAATCCCAACCACAAGAGCTAAAACCCAAAACCCAACCACAATCTCCAAAAACCAAACCCCTAACATAATTTTCAAAACTCCAAATTCCACTACCTACTCTCGAACCAAATAGCATTAAGCCCTCGGCGTGAGTCGCATGACAATTTTCCAAACAAACATCTCAAAACTGGAGTTGTGCGGCAGTCAATCAATTGTATTGTATTGTGATTTACTCTTTGAACGACATGTCGTTCAGAGTTTCAAAAATTTCTACACAGATATTGCTATAAATAGAATTTTCTAATTTTAGAACAGGATTTTGAGTAGATTTGGTTAATTCAACGTTTCTTTCAATTAATCTATCTCGCGAATCCAATATTTCTTTTCATATTTTTGAGTTTTGGACTTGTGTATCATTTAAAAGAATTTGTCTACATTTCTTTCATTTTTGATTTTCATTACATCAAAAAATTTTTACCTTGTGTCTCGGAAGTCTTTAATGTGGCGCAAGTAACACCTTTGATACGTTGACATGCTGTAGCAGTTGCCTGAATCACATTTTTAATTCCAATTTTTTCTAGAAATTTCTTGCTATCAGATGTCTCCCGCCCAACTCCTTGTACACTCTCCTTCAATTTAATTAGAAATGATTTTACCTTTAACACTATGTCTTTTTGAATTTTTGGTGGCAAGGTAAATGTAAATAAAAATAAGACTTATCTGTATTGCGAATTAAACTTTAACTTCACCTCCTAAAAGTTTAAATGAGAAGACGCGCACATCTCGAAAGAAAAAACAAAAAATCTCGCAGCGAGAACTTTGAGGGCTCAATGCTATGTGGTTCGAGAGTAATGCAAACACCCAACACCCAATGCAATTTACAAAATCCGGAATCGCACTACCTACTCCAAAACCCATAACCCCACTATTAACCTCCAATTCCAAAGCCTCAATAACCTCTTGTCCATTTACGTATCATCCATTACCCACACTCCTACTCAATTAACCCAAAAATTCCGAAACCATATTGCCCAAATCCCCATTCCCACAACTTTTCGTAACCGAAACCCAACTACCCCAATCTCCAAAACCCTAAGTCCGAATTTCCAACCGTCCCATACTGATAAGCCCGTTCAATTTATCCCAAAACTTTAAGGTCTAATTTCCCCAATTACCCTCCGCACAATTTCCACAACCCCAAGCCCCACAACAAATTCCAAAACCCTAAACCCCACAACAACTTCCAAAACGATAAACACTACAACAATTTCCAAAACCCCAAATCATACCCCATTCTCCAAATCCCCAAGTCTCACCCCACTCTCCAAATCCTTAAGTCCCGCTATACATACCCCACTCAATCATCCCTAAATTCCCAAAATCAAACTCCTTACAACCAAAATTCTCCAATTTCCAAACATTCAAGACTTACTACTACGATTTCTATTGATGATAAAGATGCATATTGTAATAATATGCAATCTGTCCCCCGTTTTTCAGAGTTTACGTCCATTCCTGTCCGGAAATTTGGCGAGAAACAAAGGTGCCGCTTCCCGTGTTCCAGCAACTCGAAGCGTCGAACACCCCGGATCCTAGAGGTTCGAGCCTTGGGACCATGCGAATCAGGCCATTCTGACTCAACCCCTTGTAAATTAATCCGTTCCAAACTCTAATGTCGGTGTTTTACGCCCCTCCATTCCCCCCCTTCCCTCAACAAAAAAAAACCGTTCGGCCCCCTGCCATTACGTTTCCCAAATCCTTCGTCCCACAACACAATTCCAAAATAAAATTTTACCTTTCTCGCAAGAGATCGAATCGCTTGTGCACAAGGCGAATCGTTTTCTTGTGGAACACCCGTCCCCGTTCGAAAAAACTGTGTCCCAATACAACCAAAAATTCCCCGATCACGATCCCATAATTCCTACTAACATATTTCATTTTTTTTATCAATTTAACTGTCCAAGTATCCCTCCCGTTAACTTCCCTCCACTTCCCGACTCCCAAAATCAACCACACCCCATGCTGCCCCAAGATAATTTTTCCATTCTTTTCCCAACATTACACCATTCCAACCGTCCGAGTTCCCATCGTATACACCCTAACTCGCAACTAATTCCCCGAACATTTGCAAATCCCCAATCCCCTCATTTCCAATTCTCATCCTTTTTATCTCCACTTTCTTTAAAACCTCCCCGGCGAGGTCGCCGCTTCCCCAACCCCGGGTATATGTTAGAAAGGTAAGTGGACTCTCCCACTTCCTTTAACACTTTTACCTTTCCTCCCCTTCTACTATTCACAAAAAGCAGACTTGTTGTCTGAAGCGTCCTTTTTTATTCGCAGACGAGGAGCCTAATCAGCAACAGAGAAAAAGAGCTTCAGTCTAATACCGGCTCTCTCACTCTCAACTCCTCTACCCTAGAATTGGTTTTCACCAATTCTTGGATTTTCGGTGAAGGGTTTTCTGCCCTTCACCTTCAGTAAGCTACCCCTTGACCTCTGACCTCCCTTCCCCTTTTGTTTAATTGGTTTTTCCCCACTTGTCCAAAATACCCAGCCAATTTCCAACCCAAACCCCGTCACTTTCCCGACCCCATTCTAACCTCCCAAAACTATCTTATGAATTCCCTAATTACTTAATTTATCCCCAATTACCATTATTTATCCCCATTTCGCTGCAGTAAGACCTAACCCGTCTTACAACTTTTAAACTCTTCTCCATATGTTAAAAAAAATATGGAGTGATGGTTTAAGTGAGTGAATTTTTGCTCTTGTCGGAACTCCAGTTCACCGGCTCGAATTCTACCATCTCGAATTTACTTTTATTTAATAATTAGATAAATTCTGTTTGATATTGTCTACTGCTTCCATAGTGTATTATTAGTGTACTGCTTCCACAATTCGAATTGAGCAAACTTATTGCATTTCTAATATTTCATTAATAAATTGATATTTACTAATTTAAAGCAATTATTATCTCAAAGAATATCCTAGTTTAAGCATAAACTCATCCTCTATAGCTACGGTACAATTTGCAAAGCTTATCATATTTTTAACAAACTATTTGGCATTTCCACTTTGATTACTTGACTTTATTTTAACACACTGCGTTAGTACCCTGATTTTATTTAATTATATATTTAACTAGATTGACTTACAAATTGTAAGTCAATCTAATTAAATAACAAAATCAGGGTACTAACGCAGTGTGTTAAAATAAAGTCAAGTAATCGTAGTAGGAAAATGCTAAATAAATTTTTCTAAATATAAGGGCACTGCTTTTCTTCTTCTTTTGTCTTGCGCAGACTGAATCGAACCATCTGGGTTTATAGGAAATTTTTGCTGTAGCCTTACATAGATTGAATTCTTGGCAAGTTTGATAAATTGAGTCTTGTAGAGCCTCTGCAGCCTTGTCAACGTTTTTGATATCCAGTTACCCTAATTTTGCTTCAACTTTTACCTTGAAATCCACTGATAATGGACCGTCGAGTGGAATTAAAAGTTTTTCATGGTGTAAAATTTCGCTGTTGTTACGGTTGATTTAGATGTGAGCGTTAAGACCAGAGGGAAATGGGCAGAACTAGACCAGTTTAAGACTTTGAACTCATAGATTTGGGGTATCATAGATTCTGATACTGCGACAATGTCGACTACACTTTGACCTCCATTTGCCAGAGTTACACATGTAGTTTGACCTAACTCATCGCCAGGTGAGTTACCGTTACAGATGTAGACTGGCTTGTACTGCCCAAGTGGGATAGGTTTCCCCGCTTCTGTATGATGGAGACTTTGTGTCCTTACTACACATCCTTGCATTGAAGTCTCTTGCGACAAAGATATTCTTCTGTGTCTGAATTAATGGCAGCAGTTTCTCAAAAATTTCGGTTGTTTTTCTGATACTGGTCATTGGAAGGAGTATATGCAAAAACTACAACTGTGGGCACCGGAGATTTGATTTTTAGCCACACAATGTGTTGTGAATCAGAAAGTTTCTTTACTTGGTAAGGTGAGTCTTTGGCCCATCCGTAAACGAATCCAACGGTTGGTCTTCCTCTTGGTCTCTTAGTTGAAGCTATAGTAAAGAGGTGGTATACGTTGCTTCCATGGTCCTGCTTAGCCAGTCTTCCAGGAGCACTGTCTCTGTCAGGCAGAAAATAGAAGGTTTTAGCGAATAGAAATTTTGCCAAAATTCAAAGTTTAGTTACCTTATACTGTGAACATTATTGTAAAAAATAGTAAAATTACGCGCACTTAAGCTAAATTAATTAGATACATTATAAGTAAATTTAGGATGTGGATGATCTGGGCGGCCTTGTTGTCAAATGTGATTGAGTTGGACAGGTGTAGGTGTGTGAATTTCGGTCGACTTCTTCTCCCAATAGGAGTTTCTTTCTTCCCGTGTCGCCTTCAAGAGGTCTTCGGTTATCGATACAGTGTTCTTAGAGGCCCTGGGTTTGTGCTTTAGTTTCAGTAGTTCTATCTTGTCTTCAAGGGATCTGAATTTTACCATAATTGGCTTCATCTTGCTTTGTTTTAGCACCAATACAATGAGTAACTTCGAATGGATCTGAGATACCTTGTACAGTTTTCTCTACAAAAGTAAACTGTACATTTTTTGTTCAGTTTTCTGCGGTTCATTTTTATCGTCCTCCTTTAGACCATGAAATGACAGGTTTTGTCGCCAGTCATTGTCTGTGAGTTTTCCGTTCTCTCGTTTGAAGTTTGCCAGTTGATTGGACTGTGTTGAAACTTACGACTAACTCTGAAATTTGGTGAGCCTGTATAACCACACATGGGCGTTTTGGGTACGCCGTACTTTCCGTACCCCATACCTTAAGAAAATATTATTGCCGTATCGTACCCGTACCCCGTACCTAAAGGTACGGCGTACCTACCGTACCCGTGTCTCATTCAGTAGATGGGCCGTATCGTACCCGTACCCCGTATCTTTCTCAAAAATCGGTCCATACCGTACCGTATCCCGTACCCAGGTACGGCGTACCTGCCGTACCCCGTACCTTATCTTAATAATTAAAAAAATCTGGTAAGTAACTTAATAAAAATTTTACGTTTTTGTGACCATAGTTGTTAATTGTCAAAGCTCTATTTATTAATCAAATTTATAGGATTATTCCAAAAACAGAAATAATTGTAGAAGAATTATGGCTTATGTCACATAAATCAATTTAACTTTCGGGAGCTTAACGAATCTTGACTCATGGTCAGGGCCAGGTCAGGTCAAATAAATTGCCGTTATATAAAGCTATATAAAGCTAATCACACTTGGAACATGCACCAGCTGAAATCGATATCCAGGTTTCAATCGAAATCGAAATTCAACACCCATAAGTAATCGAAGTTGAATAGTGAAAAATTTGGTATATTTGAATTCCAAATCGAAAATTCGGTTTATTTACCATCCAATCTCAAAGTCAAAATCCGCCACCCGATCGAAGAAGTCATCAATTAAGTCTAGGTTGCGTATGGATTTTGACAGAAAGTAAATTTTTTAGTTATTGAAAAATGGTGGTGCGTATTGAGTAAATATTACTTGTAAATTAAATAAGTATTGGAATAGAGGAATAAACCGGGTATTGTACATTGGATGATTGTGAAAACTCATCTTACAAATCAGAATGGTATCATGAAATCCATGAATAACAGTGAAATTGAAATTATAATTTCGGTTGTGAATGTTTCAAATTCTTAATTTTAAGTTAGAGCAAAGTTACAAATGTGTGACAAACTTGGTCAGGTGAGTAACTATGAGATGTTAAGTTAGAGTAGGTGAGGAGGTACTCGAAATTCCTCTCATTTCATAAAATAACACATTTTGAGTTTGCCTCCACTTGTCTACAATTCGCACCATATCCTAGCGTATCGTGCACGTACCTCGTACCCAAAGGTACGGCGTACCTACCGTACCCGTTCCTCATTAAGTAAGTGGGCCGTACCGTACCCCGTATCTGGTTCTAAAATTATCGCCGTATCGTACCGTACTCGCACCAAAGGTACGGGGTACGCCGTATGTACGGCGTATCTGCCGTACCCAAAGGTACGGTGTATCCAAAAGGCCCATGTGTGTGTATAACCTAGCATTGAAACTCAACCTAATTGCTGATTCTGTCTCACTTTACTAAATAGGATTACTCGCGCGTCTTGTCGTAATGATAGGGCGAAGGCCATTGTCAAATAAAACGGTTGATTGATTGATTTTAATTAGAATCACTAAACAGATACTTTTAAAAAAAATTCAAATTAATCGTGGCATCTGCCCTCGATATAACTCTTTCATTTGATTTTCTTGTTTCCTAAATTCTGCAGCACTATTGTGAATAATCCAGTTGTTCCATGAGCCACGTGATCTGTTTAAATGACCAAAATGTCAAGGGTTGTAAATGAATAAATGAATATTAAATGCGGGTTATCTCAGGCGTGAATTCAATTTTTTAATTTAGGTGCTAAGAATATTCGGATAGTAAACCAGGACAAATTATTCGCAAGGGCGAACCATAGGCGGGAATTTAGGCATTTAGTTTTAAACTTTTTGGTATAAGGCCAGATACACAGATAGATGACTTAGAATTTTCTGAAAATCCTTATCTTCTAAACTTTAGGGCCTAACTACACTGTATTATGTAAATTTTGGATTCATAGAACATGATTGGCATATGTATGAAAATTATCCGAAAAAAAATTATAAACAGAGTAGCTTTTGAACCCGGTTGTCAGCAACCCAAACCTTTCCTTTACACCAACTCGCCAACAACGCCCCATTGAGATGAGTGCCTCTCAAACACACTTTTAACATCAACTTATTTATTGTAACAAAAAAAAAGTTTTAGCAACTGAATATAAAGTCCTGTCACATTGACCCCATGACACAATGGCATGAAATTTTTATACTTATATAATTAACAATAGTGTTACGCATGACTCAGGTTTAGCTGGCTCACTGTCAGCCTGAGCCATTGGCTCTAGCTCAGGCTGACAGTGAGCCACCTCATGAGACCTCAGCCCGAAATTTGTTGAGCTGGCTCATGAGCCAGAGCCATGGCTCATGGCTCAACACAAATTAAAATTTTGAAAAACAAATTTCAACACAAAAATCTTTAGTACAAGATTACATCGAATTAGTAAATAATAATTATTGGTATAATTTACAGAAACATTTTATTGAATAACTCAAACCTCCCAGGATAAAATTATTTTCGGCACGGTGAAAAGTTGCTAAATTTGTTTTACTATCGATTAAAAATAGTAGCCAAATTGATCAAGACTAGGGGTCTGTTGATTTAAAATATTTTGACTTTTCAGCTTTTCAACTTTATACTTTTCTGTTTTGGAAAAGTGAAAAGGTAGTGTTGATCTAAGTTCGTTAACCCTACTCTACAATATTCCGCTGTTATTTGAAAAGTGAAAAGTAAACTGAAATGTTTGTCATGCGCAATCACTCTATTTATTCTCTTAAGTATTATTTTGTTAAGCTGAATGAAGTTTAACCTTTAAAATTCGGCCATTCTTAACATCACATCGACATCGATGACAAATCGATTCACGGCCTTTCCATTATACGAAGTAGATGCCATCTGTCAACAATTTAAAAAATCACACGCATGTTGTCAATTTAGGTTTTCATAAAAGTATCCATACTGCCCATGTTCTTCCCGCCCACATTTCTTTCTCCCAAGTCCATTACGCTAACATCCCTCCCACTCATATCCCATCCTCCACAAATCTCCCGCTCATACCCCATTCCCACACAACTATCCCGCTCATATCCCACCCACCACATCCCTCCCGCCCACATCCCATTCTCCAACATCCCATTTCCCCACATCCCTCCAGCCCATATCTCATACCCCGCATCCCTTGCGCCAATATCTCATCCCCACATTCCTCCCGCCCATATGTCCCCATATCCAACCCTTCCCCTACATCTCACCCGCCCATATCTCATCCCACCCAAATCTCTTCCGCCCATATTCCATCCCCACATCTCTCCAGCCCATTTCTCATCCTCTCATATCCATCTCGCCCATATCTCATCCCATCAAAATCACTCCCGCCCATATCCCATCCCCACATCNCTCTTCCCCCACATCCCTCCCGCCTATATTCCATCTCCACATCTCTTCCACCCATATTCTCCCACATCTCATCCCCCACACATTACTCCGGCTCATATCCCATCCTCCCACATAGCAATTTTGGAAAAGATTGAGAAAAAAAAAAGAAATATTATTTAGCCATTTTTACTCTAACGCCCGTTTTATACTTCGACAGCATCTGTTGTTCGTCTGGCGTTTCGCCTGATGAGCGGCAGATTATTCAATTTATGCTTCATCAGATGATTGTCCGAACGTTGCTCGGACGATCATCGGATAAAAATTTGTTTGAGTAAAACAATCTATGCTTCCACTTTTTCTCATCTTCATCTCGTCCTCATCTCCTCCAACAGAAGTTGAACTAACGCTCGTTTTATGGTTTGCGCATGCGTTGTGTATTCCTTGTCTTACCGTTGTCATAACGCGCTCCACCCGTTTTTGAACTTATTTATGCTTTCTTTAATCATTTATGTACAGAATTTTTCTCTATTAAAAAAAAAGTTAAAATTGTTCAACTTTCAATTGTTTACGGTAAGAATAAGCAAATAGAGAAAGAAAGGAAACCATAAATGAATTCTTCAAACAAAGCATTAAAGAAAATAACTACTAGACAACGTATTCACAACGCTTAGACAACATGAAAGCATAAATTGATTCCAATTAGCTTTTCTTACAGAATTCTGTACAGAAAGTTGAAAAAAGAAAAACCATAAAACGAGCGTAAGAGATACTTTTTACTTCGTGAATAAGTTTCATTTTTTCAATACAGGGTAGGGCATAAGTAATTACACATGGTGAAAGTCTTATGAGTAAAATACATTAAAAAAAAATTGAGGAATCCAAACCTCTGAACTCATTCAGTTCCCTCACTCAATTTCCCATTAGATATTTGCGTGCCTAAAATTTTTTAACAGGCATTCCTTAGTTTTTTTTTTAATTCATCAATGCGAACACTCTTTTCCGAAGCCAATCATTTTATTAAATTCAATAAATCCACACATCAAAATCATCAGCTCATTGGTGTCATCAGCTCCTTGGTATCATCAGCTCTTGTTATCATCAGCTCATTGTTATCATCAGTTCATCCAGCTTTCGAAGAATCTCTAAAATTTTAAATCTTACGTCACACCCTTCATAACATTTTTCGAAACTTGTTGAAGCACTTAGGTAAATTTAAATTAAATTAAGAATTTTAATATGGAAGGATGTAATTGGAAGATCTAAATTAGAAATTTGCTTGGTTACTAATAATTGTCTGCAATGCAACACACTTTAAATTTATCAATTTATTTTGTACAAAATACTTCGGCATGTTTTCTTAAATTTTCAGTAGTAATCTTACCCAATTTTTTTACCGTTTCAAATCAGGGTTCGAAGGGATTTAAATCCTGATTTAAATCCGATTTAAATCCAAGAATAAAAATCAATGGTTTTTTGGATTTTTATTTTTTATCAACTTAAGAGGGAATAGTCGCGAGTTGACACTCAATTTTTTTTCGAATTTCGGCTTTTTATTTATAGAATACTCCAGTTAGGAACGATATAATTTCAAAATGGCCGCTTGGGCCCTCCTGGAATGACAGGAGGGTTCGAAAAGTTATTAAAAATTTATAAAACAAAATAACTTCAAAATAATGAATAATAATAGGCTGCTATTTTTAGTATCAAACCATGTGAACTGGTTTAGTTAGGTGGCGTGGAGGTTGCAATGCAACCCAGTGGTCTCGGGTTCAAGACTCACAGGTAGCTTGAATTTTTTTGCTTGATCCAGCGGGAATCCAACATCCAATAACGCAACGGAAAACCGTAATATCAATTATACGAAAGTTTGAAAACAATCAAACCCTAGAAGATTTGTTCTCTGCCATTAAATGTCAAGGGTCGCCGAAAGTTACCGTGTGGTGTGAAATCCTTGGTAATCGCATCATTGGGCCTTTCTTCTTTGACGGCAATTTTAGCCAAGGAAACTACTTGGAAATGTTGAAAAATGATGCAATTCCGGAAATATTTCAGTCTGCAGAAGAGCAAGGTATAGCTGATGAAAACATCTGGTTTATGCAACATGGGACTCCTGCTCATTTTGCTGCCCGAGTTCGAGCTTACCTTGCTCAAACATTTCCGGAAAGGTGGGTAGGTCGTGGAGGACCAATTGAATGGCCTGCACGCTCTCCAGATCTGACACCGTTGGATTTCTGGTTGTGGGGTCATCTGAAAACAGTAGTGTATCAGGATCCAAGGCCGGAAACCATTGAACAATTGAAAGCTGGAATTATTGGTTCTGTTGCCCGAATTCCAGTAGAGACGTTTGAAAATCTCAGAAAAGAATTTTACGATCGTCTTGTATATGTGACGCACGCAAACGGAGGTCATTTTGAGCAAATGATTCGTTAAGGTATTCACATTTTGGTCAAATTAAAATCGTAAACATTTTTTCGTTCGAATCAATGTCTCATGATTTATGGCACAATAATTTCGAGATCGAATTGTTTTTGCCTGCTGGCCTGGATCGTGGATCGGTATCGAAATTGTTTCCAAGTTGCATCTGTGTGCTAGATATAGGGGCTGGGTTGTTCCGGCTGAACTAAACTATTTTTCGAAAAGCGTTGTGCCGTTCATTGTGTGGGTGATGTGAAGTTGAGGCACCGACTTTTTTAGAATTGTGAAAGTGTGGAATTTGGAAGGGGGCGGAGTTCCAATTCCAGATTCATTCTTGTGTTTTGTTTTAATCAGTGTTGTAACTTAGTGAAAACCGAAATTCATCTCAAATTTTCAACAGCCGCAATCGAAAATTTTGTTTTCAATTATTTTCAAAATCGAAATTGAAATAGTATTTTCTAATGTTTTCGCAACGGATACCGAAACCGAAACCTTATTTTCAATTATTTTCGAAACCAAAACTGATACCTATATTTGTTCGATCGAAACTGAAATATGAGTTTGGTCAGTCAAATCGAAATCTATTTTTACAGACTGAAACCGATACCAAGAACAGCCAAATTACTAAGACTAAGTCCACACACGATTAAAAATGTTAATTTAAGCCAGGATTTTCAGCTAAAATTTAATCCTTATGTCCACAAAGGTAATTGTGCGTAGCCACTTAACATAGGATCACATATAACTTATGTCACACAATTTGACGAAGTACCATGCGCTTACCTTGTCAGTTTAAGTGAGAAACAATTTTACTATATTCTAAAATCTTATTCTCAAACTCAACGTTCAATATTTCGGTTGAATTTTACAAAAAACAACAAATATGTGGGTAGTGTTAGAAGTTCTGCATAATGTGTGAATGCATTTACCACAGTTGGTAAAATCTTATAAATATCCCACTTGGTTGACTAACTAATACTTAATGAACCCAGACTAAAAGGTTGACCTAAATCTAATCCTAACAAATTATTTTCGGATATCAGACAAAACCGGATTCAAAGCCTAATTTTTTTGACATCGAAACGGAAATCGAAACCAGCTTTTATGGTATACGCCGAAACGGTGTCCAGACTTTTGCTTAGAAAATGAAACCGAAACTAAAAAAATATTCGGTTTTGGTCAAGTTGCTTCTGTGCGAATATTGTTGTCAATAATTAATATTCATTGATAATCTCATTCATACAATCCATGGGGGTATCTCGTGTTCATAAAGGATAGAACTTCAGCAACACAATTGATTTATTTTGAACGATTAATGATAGTGCAAACGGAACTTTTCTTTGGAACGATAAGGATTGTAAATTTCTGAGTGCCTCCTTTATCTAAAAAAATCAAGTTTTTCAATCGTTAATCTGAAAACATTTTGGAATGATTTAAAAATAGGTTTATTTTCCTTAACATTATCATTCCACAACTTTGTGTGCCTAGCAGTTTAACTCAGATAATTTATAATCAAATTTTAAAGCAACAATTAATTAAATTTTAATTGATTTTCATTAGCACCATGTTGATTACAAATATGACTCCCGCTATATGGATATCAAATTACCGGGAGCATAATTCAAAACCTATAAAAATTAATTAATTAAATGTTGTGAATGCAGTGGTGCATACCAATCATCAAACAGAGACATATTCATTGGAAATAATTACCGCTAAGCTAATATCTATTACCGGGAGCGGAATTACAACCTTCCAAAACTTGCTATTTTAATAATATGAGTGCATTCGTACATAGCAGCCATCGAGCGTAAACATATTTCTTTGAAATCATCTCTAAGCCAATCTCTAATTATCGGGTGCAGAATTGCAAACCTAAAAAAGACGTTAGTCTAATTATATAAATGCGTTTATACATATCCATCATCAAGCATAAACGAATTTCTTTGAAATTATTGCCGCTAAGACAATATCGAAATACCGGGAGCAGAATTGTAAATCTCGATAATATGCTCCTCTAATAATCTAAATACATTGGTACATAACTTGTTTATTTTAAGTTATTACCGCTAACCTAATATCGAATTACCGGGAGCAGAAATACTAATCTCAAAAATGCTATTCTAAACATGTAAAAACATTGGTACTTAACTGGCATCAAACACAAATTTCTTCTAAATTATTACCGCTATGCCAATATCAAATTACCGAAACGGAATTTCAAATTTCAATAATTTGCTATTCTAAAGACATCAATTGTGACATAATTAGATTTAATTCGCCATAATATGCCCGAGCAGACTATGCAGACGGATCATTATAATGTCCTGGAATTTTATACCTATAAATAAGTGCTTGTTGGCATTTGTCCGAATTGCTTGATAGTTTTCGACCGCAAGCTCGAATCGACTCGTAGTCAAAACGATAATATTTTTTTTTAATCGAATTGCATAAAAGTCTTGAGGTTTGTAATTCCGCTCCCGGTATTTCGATATTGACGTAGCGGTAATAATTTGAAATAAATAAATTTATTTTTGTCACCAGCTATGTAGCAATGCATTTATATCAGTAGAGCAGCATATTGTTGAGTATTGCAATTCTGCTTCAGGTATTTCAATATTGGGTTAGCGGTAATAATTTAGAAGAAATATGTTTATGCTTAAAATTGCTTCGTGCCGATGAATTCATAACACTAGAATAATATATTTTAGAGGTTTGTAATTCTGCCCCGTGTAATTCGATATTGTCTTAGCAGCAATTATTATGAATTTCGTTTATATTCGTTGGCAACTATGTTCAAATGCATTCATATTATTAGAATAACTAGTTTTTGAGATTTGTAATTTCGCTCCCGGTAATTCGATATTGGTATAGCGGCAAAAATTTAGTAGAAATATGTTTGATGCCAGCTAAATACCAATGCAATTATATCAATAAGGTAACATATTTTTGAGATTTGAAATTCTGTTCCCGGTAATCCAATATTGGCTTAGAGGTAATAATTTCAAAGGAATATGTTTATGCCTGATAGGTGGTATGTACTAATTCAGTCATATTATTAAAATAGCAAGTTTTAGAAGGTTGCAATTCCGCTCCCGGTAATGCGATGTTACCATAGCGGTAATTATTTCATATGAATATGTTGTGTTTGATGGCAAGTATGTACCAATGCATTCATAGCAGTAAATTGATAATTTTTTGTAGGTATGGAATTCTGCTCCCGGTAATTCGATGTCCGTGTAGCGGGATTCATGTTTGTAATCACCATGGTGCTAAAAAAAATCAATTATAATTTAATTTTTTTTTTCAAATTTGGTTATATAGTATCTGAAAAAATTATACATAGGCCTAACTACAAATGTAAACAGGTACATTGTTTTCGGCGCAAGATATCCCCCCATACGACAAAGTCCATCAAAGTTTAATACAGATGGGGAGGAGTTATGGCTGTATTTGGTTGTTCCCTTTTCTCAAACTGTTTCATTTTCAACTTATTATTTCCATATGTTCCTGTCGTAGTTCCTCCAAGATTTTACTACGACATTAAACAGCGTGCTTTTATCTACAAGAAACAATAAAGATATTCTAGGAACTGCGTCAGGAACATGTCAACAAACCACTACAAATTATAGCCATTTTTCACCCACCCCGCCATGCCAATTCATATACGTGAAATTCTCTGATTTAGAATTATCGAAAAACAACTGTTTAAAAAAATTAGTTTTTTTCGCTTTCTTCGAGTTTCATTGCTCAAGATTAACACGGTAAGCTAATAAATCAATAAGGTTAATTCACAAACAATCCATTTTTAAAACTAATTTGTGCATACTAAGCCCAAAAAATTAGTCCAGAAAGAACTACCCGGCTCCAAGACGCTAGATCAAGGAGCAGCTGCTAGATTTAGCAGCTTAGCTTCTAAAAGCAGGAAGTCAGCCCAGCCCCTACCCTTATATCTAGTGGCTCAACTGCTAAATCTAGCAGCCTGATCCCAGATCCAGCAGTAGAGCTGCTACTGAAAGTGTATCAAATTTGACTGATATTGTGAAAGAAAACAACTTTTCTTTAATGACTTCTACAAAAGCTAATGAGCCATTGAGCCATGGCTCAGCCATCTGGTTCAGCTGGCTCATGAGCCAGGTTGGATTCGGGCCTTAGGGGCGCTGTGAAATTTTCTAAGTTTTTTAACATTGTATCTCCTATCTCAAATTTTTTCTAAGTTTTTCGACGATTTCGGTTACCTTATAACAAAATTTGACCTCTAGAAAAGTTTTTGCAAACATCGCCACAAGCAACTTTTGTGAGGAACACTTTTCTCTGCGATGACCTCTTGAAGTCAGAGGTCAAGGTGACCTCTGAGATAACATTGTGATGAATGCAAAAATAATCTATTAGAAATTGTATTTATTTCTAGTTTAGTATTATTTTTATTGTATAGTTAAGATTTTGTGTATAATTAGCAGGGACGCCACGAATATGCGTAATTTTTTCCAAAATTGTACTTTATTATTTTCAAATTATGCTTTTCGATGTTTTATTTTTCAAAATTATGCCCTCGAGATGCTCTACACTTTACAGGTATGCTTCAAAATGTCGTGTATTGCAAAAACTATTATTTGAAGCGCTTTTACTCATATCCTTCATTAAAGTCTCCTTCAACATTATTAGTATTATGCCGCGTTTAAAGTCTCACCTTCTCGTCACCTGCATCACTATTCTATCACTGCTGCCAATTTATAGTCCAAAGTGAGCACAGTGAAGTGAAGGCAGTGGTTCACTCTCTTCACTTCACGGCGTGAATCACTTCGTGTTCTCAAGTTTATAGTCAAAGAGGAATCACTGCCATTACTTCACTCCCTTCACTTTTGTCGAGTTGAATTGGATTCAACTTGGATCCAACCAATCCATTGCATCCAACCTTCACTCAAGAGGAAGGCTTGAGGCAATGAAATGTGGAAAAGTGAGATATTTGCTGGCGGGAAAGTAAATATTTAAAATTTTCCGCAAATTAATAGGAGTACAAAAGTGAAACTATAAATGGCTTGTTGAGCAAAGTGATTCAAGTTTTGATTAGTGAAGTGATGAGGAAGTGATCGCAGTGACACTATAAATTTGAAAGAGAGAAGGGAAAAGAGAAGACCGTTATTCACTTTCACTTTCACGTCACACCGTGAATGGAGTTATCACAGTGATACTCTAAACGCGGCATTACAGTTTTCATTAAAAACAACCTTCAGATGAGTTTCAAGGTTTTCGTCAGTCAGGTCGGTACTCAATGGGGAAATCAATCTCTTAGCAGTGAGAAGCTTTTCTCAACGAAGGCACTGCTGGCCGGAATACTAAGCAGTTTCAACGTAAGGGAACTCAAATTTGGCATTTCTTGACGATGTTCGATCCAAAAATTATGAGATGAATTGAAATTTGCCAAAAACTCTCCATTTTTCATTATAAGCTGGTACTTGATGATTTTTTCTAATGGAATCGTACGATCTGCCTAGTCTGTCAGAGTTTTTGGGATCACGGGATCAATAATGAAATTAGCTTTTCTCTTAGTATCAAAAGCTTGGACAACTCTCCAAAATTCTAATGCGGGATGCTTCTCATAAAAATAGAACATCAGCTTTTCAGATGAAATTCCGCAACTCTTGAAAAGTTCCTCTATCGTGTGAATATTCAACAAAACTGACGAAGCATGAATGGTATCGTTTTCAAGTTCCAAAATCATTGCTTTCAAACCTTGTGCTACTTTGCTGATTCGTTCTAGTTCCTGTGCCATGGTTTCGCTTTCTACCATTTGCATCAGCTTTTTAATTGCTTCGCTGTTTTCTGTTCAACGCTTGATAAATTCACAAACTGGTTCAAAATTTTGCCAGTGATAGTCTCCTGCCATTACCTACGTTGTCCAACGGGTTATCACGGGGACTGGAGGTAAAGCTTCTTTACAGCCAAATTCTTTGAGTCTGAAGTAGTAGGTTTCGTCGAGCTGGTGCTTTTATGAGAACAGACTTCATAGACGAAATTAATCTGTCTGCATTCTAAAACTTGGTGCGCAGCTCCTCAGAAACCAAATGGATTATATGAGCCCAGCAAGTTTTGTATTTTGAGTATTTTTATCTTTATATAAATTCATGTTTTAAAAGTTTATATATTTTGATTTACTTTTCACTAAGCGCCGCTAACTTTTTGCCCGCTAGAATCATGTAAGGAGTGTTAGTAGTATGTTGGGGCATGATTTCGCGTCAAGAGGGCGGCCAAAATCTATTTATATTTTAAACTGACTTTAACCCTAAGACCCTAAGACCCTAAGTTTTTTCACCAATCGCCCTGAGAGCCTTTCACCCTAAGACCCTAAGACCTTAAGTTTTTTCACCATTCGCCCTGAGAGCCTTTCACCCTAAGACCCTAAGTTTTTTCACCATTCGCCCTGAGAGCCTTTCACCCTAAGACCCTAAGACCCTAAGTTTTTCCTCCATTCGCCCTAAGTCGCTTTCGCCCTAAGACACATTCACCCTAAGCCCCTATCAGCCTAAGTCGCTTTCGCCCTGAGACCCTATCACCCTAAGACCCTATTACCCTAAGACCCTAAGTTGGGATGGAAGACCCTAAGTATTAAGTTCAAACATGTTTAAACCTGTCGCAAGATCCACCGTCCACGGACCTAAGTACCCAAGTAACACCACCGCCCNAACTCACCAGCCATTTGACCTAAGTCTGCGATGTTGCCACATCTCGAAGACTTAAGGTAGTTCCTACAGCACAGTCATCTATCAACCCAGGAACCTATGTATTCTCATTCTGTACAGTTGAATTCGGTCACATATCCACCACTACAAGACCCCAAAATTTATTTTCACCAATGAAACATCCAAACCCTAGTAGCATACGTGGACCCAAATTNCCACTACAAGACCCCAAAATTTATTTTCACCAATGAAACATCCAAACCCTAGTAGCATACGTGGACCCAAATTAATTACACCGTCCACGGACCTAAGAACCCAAGTAAAACAACCTAACAACCCTAAGTCGCTTTCACCCTAAGACACATT
>NIPM01000150.1:354393-429849 GCA_002738285.1 Holacanthella duospinosa | reverse complement strand
GTTGGGTTTTCAAAATTAAGCGCAAATTAGATGGAAGCATTGACCGATTTAAGGCGAGGCTTGTCATACGAGGGTTTCGTCAGAATTACGGAATAGATTTCACTAACACTTTTGCTCCAGTTTGCAGATTTGAATCAATTCGTCTTATCCTCGCAATTGCGGCTACAAAAGGTTACCTCATTCAACAATTTGATGTAGCCACAGCATTTTTGTACGGAGAATAGGAAGAGACAATATTCATGTACCCACCCGAAGGTCTTAACATAAAGCCAGGACTTGTATGTTTTTTGAAGCGAAGCCTCTATGGCTTGAAGCAGGCTCCAAGGTGCTGGAACAGCACTTTCTCAAAATTCTTGGCTGAACTCCTATTTAATCCAAGTGTGAGTGACCCCAGCGTCTACCTGGCAAAAATCTTTGGACATAGAGTGATTTTGATGCTTTATGTGGATGATGGGTTAGTACTGTCCCAGTGCAAGAAAGCACTTGATTATGTGTTAGATCAAATTCAGCAAAAGTTCAAAATTAAAATATCAGAACCGACGCATTTTGTTGGTATTGAAATTTTTTCTAATAAAAGCACAGGTGCGATCCATTTAACCCAGCGGAGCTTTACCAGAAAGTTGTTAGACGATTTCAACCTCTCAGATTGCAAAGGATCAATGATTCCAATGCAACCGAACCCAGNAGGGAAACTGTCAAGAAAAATGCTGTTGAAGGAGTTACAGCCCAAGAACTGGAGGGAGAATTTACATGCGACGCATGTCATTTGGGAAAAGAAACTAGAAGACCATTCCCTTCAATCCAACGGGTTCTTAGAAAACCGGGAGAAGTAATCCATGGTGATCTTGCTGGTAAAATGCCTGTCTGCTCAGTTAGTGGATCTAATTATTTTTTGATTTTAAAAGACGAGAGAACGTCTTTTCGCACCGCATATTTTCTAAAACGTAAAGATGAAACGGCTGAACTAGTTCAGGAATTTATCAAACTTATGCAACAGCAAACCGGAAATAAAGTGAAGGAATTTAGGTCAGACAATGGAGGCGAATTTATTAATCAAACTCTAAATAGTTTTTTTAAACAAAACGGAATTATACACAACACTGTGGCAGCGTATTGCCCAGAGTCGAATGGCAAAATAGAGAGAGAGATGCGGACGGTTAAGGATACCGCTCGTGCTATGATGATCCGCTCAGGAGTCCCTGAATTTCTTTGGGCTGAGGCAGTTGCAACTTCGGTATACATTCACAATCGGTTAATTAACAAACAGAGTCCCGAAATGAGTCGTAAGCTCGTTTAAAAATGTTTCTTTGGTTTGTACTCGGTACTTCGCGTTTTTGGTTGCACTGCCTATGCACAAGTGCCAAAAGAACTTCGTAGAGTGTGGGATGCAAAAGCGAGAAAATTGATTTTAGTGGGTTACGATAGCTATTCGATGAAGTATCGCCTCTTCGATGAAGACACTAGGTCAATAATCCTGGCAAGAAACGTTACTTTCGAAGAGGAAGAACTGGAGACATTTCATGTTTTTGAAGCGGAGGAAGAAGAAAAAGAAAAGGATGATGATTCATTGGGAAGTCAAAATTCAGACTCTGACACGGACACTATTATCGCAGAAGTAGAACCAAACAGGGAAGATGAAAATATACTACAATTGGAAGATGGTAGTCAGATTCGTGCGTCAAAGGACATGACAATCCTAATCAAAACTGCCAAAGGGAATTTCAAAGCAAAAATTCCACCTCAAGGGTCAACGGTGATTACTATCCCGAAGAAATCAAAAAACTCAGAGAGGGTTCTGCGAGATCGTTCTCTCATCCGTCAACCAGATCGTTTATCATATAAAGCTAACCTAGCAGTAATCTCAGAGGAACCATCCACTTATTCCGAAGCATTGTCATCTAAGGATTCGGAAGAGTGGAAAAATGCAATTGAAGCTGAGTTGAGAAGTCATGAAGAAAATGGCACCTGGGAAATAGTCAAACGACCACCTCATACATCAGTATTAGATAGTCGTTGGGTTTTCAAAATTAAGCGCAAATTAGATGGAAGCATTGACCGATTTAAGGCGAGGCTTGTCATACGAGGTTTTCGTCAGAATTACGGAATAGATTTCACTGACACTTTTGCTCCAGTTTGCAGATTTGAATCAATTCGTCTTATCCTCGCAATTGCGGCTACAAAAGGTTACCTCATTCAACAATTTGATGTAGCCACAGCATTTTTGTACGGAGAATTGGAAGAGACAATATTCATGTACCCACCCGAAGGTCTTAACATAAAGCCAGGACTTGTATGTTTTTTGAAGCGAAGCCTCTATGGCTTGAAGCAGGCTCCAAGGTGCTGGAACAGCACTTTCTCAAAATTCTTGGCTGAACTCCTATTTAATCCAAGTGTGAGTGACCCCAGCGTCTACCTGGCAAAAATCTTTGGACTAGAGTGATTTTGATGCTTTATGTGGATGATGGGTTAGTACTGTCCCAGTGCAAGAAAGCACTTGATTATGTGTTAGATCAAATTCAGCAAAAGTTCAAAAATAAAATATCAGAACCGACGCATTTTGTTGGTATAGAAATTTTTTCTAATAAAAGCACAGGTGTCATTTAACCCAGCGGAGCTTGACCAGAAAGTTGTTAGACGATTTCAACCTCTCAGATTGCAAAGGATCAATGATTCCAATGCAACCGAACCCAGATTTTCACCTTGCCGATGCTAGTGACCCCAAGTTACCTTTTCGAGAGTTAATTGGATCACTTCTTTTCTTGTCGCGAACCACCAGACCCGACATTGGCTTCGCAGTTGGAAAACTTTCCCAATTTTGTGGAGGATTTGACGAAACTCACTGGAAGCTAGCAAAAGCTGTAGCTCGATACCTCAAAGAGACTATTGGATTCGGACTTGAATTCAAGGCCAACTGCTCAACAACTTTGATTGGTTACACTGACGCTGATTACGCCGGAGACAGACAAGACCGAAAATCTACAACTGGAATGGCGTTCTTCCTGGGAACCTCACTCGTGAGTTGGGCCAGTCGGAAACAACCAGTGGTTGCGATGTCTTCCACTGAAGCAGAATATGTGGCGCTAGCTGTTGGTGCNTGGGCCAGTCGGAAACAACCAGTGGTTGCGATGTCTTCCACTGAAGCAGAATATGTGGCGCTAGCTGTTGGTGCTAAAGAAGCCGTGTGGCTACGAAATTTTTCCGAGGAGCTTAATATACCACAGACTATCCCAACGAAAATCATGGTGGACAACCAGAGTTCAATCAAACTCGCTCGAAATCCAGAGTTTCATGAAAGGTCAAAACACATCGACGTTCGTTTTCACTTCACGCGAGGATTAATCAAAAACGGGACATTGAATGTCACTTATGTTCCTACAGAACAACAAGTGGCCGACATTTTCACAAAACCCTTGGCAAAACATAAGTTTCAGGAAATGCGTCACTCATTGGGAATCAAAAATTTCCAGAGCAGTGCAGACCTTTGTCAGAATGATATAAAGCCAGAGGAAGTAAAGAAGAAAGCTGGGATTTCCAGACATTCCCTCCTTTCAATGATGATGCTATTCTTTTTGATTTTGAGATCAGGCTCAGGATTTCAGATCGCTCAACCGTTACTATGGCAACCGAGCTCTACGCCTGTCACGAAAGGAAACTATCGTGTGATGCTGACAATTAAATTTGTCAAACCCTGCAAAATTTTCACTGAAGACATCATTCATCGTGACATGCTAACCGAAGCCAAAGAGCAATGTGAGAAAATGTATCAGGATCTTTTTGTTAACGAATTACAGAAGATGTGTCAAACCGAAAGCCAAAGGACAGTGTTAATGAGATCCAAGCGCTTCATTATTTCTCTTACCATTGGTCTCATCGTCGCAACAGTTATCGCTGCCATCGGAGTTACCGCAACCACAGTCGCTGTAACAAATACTGTGAGAATTTCATCATTGAACTCAGTAATTGAAGAGCAGGCAAGAAAAGCTGAAGAACTAAAGGAAAGGATGGAAATTGCAGAAACTTTGATCAGAAACATCAAAGACGATCTCAACAATATTGTTCATAAACTAGAAGAACATGAGGACGATATCAATGAACTCAAGAAAAAGTATGTATCCTCAAATTTTATTATTTCTTATTTGACAACCAAACTGATGCTTGCAAAGGAAATTATTAAGGAAACTCATCGCCAAATGCAGGTAGAGAAAATTCATCCAGCATTTCTGGATTATTTCAATTTCTCATTACCTTGTGCTGAAGACTGTCCCTTGCCCCTAGCTACATTCCGAAAATGTTTTCTTACCCCTGATGCAGACGATTTCTACTTGGATTTCGATATTCCACTGGTCAATCGCTCACTTCAGCTAGTGGAATCTGATNCTGATGCAGACGATTTCTACTTGGATTTCGATATTCCACTGGTCAATCGCTCACTTCAGCTAGTGGAATCTGATCCATTTGAATTGATGATTAAAAAGGATAATCAAACCTGTCGTGTGGCATATACTGGACCCAAGAGTGCGATCATTTCAAAAGAAGATGGTTGTGTCACTGGGATCAACATCAAACCACATGCGTCTCACAATGCCATTCTATCTCCTACATCTGGATGTTTGTCTCCCTCGAAACTTCCGGATGAATCAAAATATTTTTCTATTGACAGTTGTGAAGTGTCGCATCCAGAGGATGAACAGCAATTTGTACAGGTGAAGCCATATTTTGGGTCAAATTACGTTTACTGTGCTGGAAGTTCTGTAGAGATCGATGGAAAAACTGAACAATGTCCCGATAGTGTGTTCGTACTTCCAATTACGGCAACTTTTCAAATAAATGACATGAAGCTTATTGGGACATCATTTCATCTGACTCACCAAGAAACACAGGATCCTCTCTTCACACTAAAGACAAATTGGCATCTTAAACCAAAAGTGAATCTTACCCATTTGTTAAGTAAATCAAAATTTGGACAAAAACAGAAGACAGAGATGTCAATCATTGAACACCCTATGACTTGGACCAGCATTGCCTTCACCATCATCTCAATACTCCTAGCTTCTCTGGTCATCTACATGTGTATCCGAGATAGGAAGGTGACAGTATCAGTCATCGCAGAGCACGACACACCACAGGAGGTCATAGAAATGGAAGAAGTTAGGACTCGCGATTGAGGGGATGTGTAGGAAAATGAGTCATTCACGAGTCCTTTCTAATGATTCATTTTAATATTAGTGTCTAAAATTTTCCATTCCTTATTTTTAAAAGGCCTGTTTTAGGAATAAGCCGATGACTCAGAGTCCAAGAATCATCCAACTTTCAAACTTATTTTAAACATCTTATCAACTATAATTTCTTAGAGAATGTAATACTTTTTAAGCTTACACCAAAGTAAAATCCAGCAGTCGCTAATAATCCATCATCGAGAAACGTTCTCTTATTACAATACTTTCTCCTAGAATGTGAAGACTAGTCACACTTTGGTCACTTTGTTATAAACTTTCTCTCTTACTGGACTCCAACCACAAAATTTGACTATCCGAACTTAAAACACTTATAATCACTTAAGAGATAGTTAACTTTCACTTGACACTATCTTTGGGATGTCCAGTTGTACAGGGTGCGACAGTTTTGTATTTTGGTGGCACTTTTCTCAAAATTTTTACCTTTTCCGGACTCTAACCGCGATTACTAAGCCCTGTTAAAAAAAACTTGTACAAAACCTAGTCATACAGTACCAAATAATTGTCAGATCTGTCCACCACGTACCGTTACCATGTAATGAGTATGAAGTCTAAAATTGTTTTTGAGTCAAGCTTTAATTCGAGTTTTAATGGAAACATGTAAGTAGTGACTGACTAATCTAAAACTACTTCTTTACTATTTAAGAAAAGAGTGTGCCATAAGGGACCATACACAGAAATTCTCTTTATCCGTAAGCTTAGTTTTAGTGGGACTTGAACCCACCATAACCTTGAAAAACTGAATTCTTAAAAACATAAAATTTAAGTGTTTAACCTAAGAAGTTTCTAGGTCGTGAGAACTTGACTAACAGATGTCTGTCCACAAGGGACAGTGTCAGAAGGAAGGACTCGAACCCTTAAATAGGTGGCTCAAACTTCAAAAAGTGAAGAAACCAAGAGCGAAAGGAATAAAGAGTTTTTGTTATTTACTCTAAACTTTCTCCCTCTCACTAATAACTAATTAATTTTATAATTAAAAATTAAAAACTAAATCAAACTTTATCTTTAAAATTGAAATGGTGGCTTTCCCACAATTTCTCTAAACTGAAAAATTTGAGCAGTCTGGGCTTACCTTACCTCTCGACTGTGAGTATCTAAACTTTTCAACAATTAACTTTAAGTTTGAAAATAAAAACCCTATCCAAATAAATCCAACAATTGGACCAACAATAAAAGTTTTTTGAAATAAAATAATACTTTTTATTTAAACAGAAACTTTAATGAAAGATTATTCTAAGCTGGATGCTAAACTAACACAAATGGGCAGATTTACTGCTTGAGTAAAGTCATGGTTTAGAATGAGTCTCTGGATCAGGGCCCTGGGCTTTTATACCCTTGAAGCCTTAGCGTGCCTCGTGCACAAAAACTATTATTACACTATTGTAATAATAAAACAAAGGAAAATTATAAAAATAAACTAACGCTAAGCTTACTAATTTCCATAATTAATAACAACACAAAGAAAGTAAAATAAAGACAAAGGTAAGTCAACAATTACATAAATTATTTGATAATAATTTATAAGAATAATCATACAGTTGACGTCACATAAAAATACTTTAGAACTGTAACGGTACATATAATTGTTTCTGTATTGTCTGGTTACAAGTCGTCCACTATTTCTCCTCAGCTTCACTTAGGATAAACACCGATCAGTCCGAACTGGAAGAGTTTATTAACAATAGCGTTTAATTGTTAAAATAAAGTTATTTTAATTTCAAAAAGTAATTTAAGTTTGCGTTTTTTTTATTTTGGAGCTTTTCTCGGTTAGGTTAGTTTTTGTCAGTCAGCTGTAGTAGTATGTACGACATGCTGTTCCCTGCACACCCCTCAAAACTATTGACCAAAAACTTATAGCCGACGAAGGTCTGCGGTGTTGGTACATCACCCAAAATTGTCCAAACATCATAATAAGCTAAGATACTAAATTTTTACAACGAGTACATATTTAGGCACATATCTGTGATGTTGTCACATTTCACAAACCTAT
Organism: Holacanthella duospinosa; assembly: GCA_002738285.1. Taxonomy (NCBI): domain Eukaryota; kingdom Metazoa; phylum Arthropoda; class Collembola; order Poduromorpha; family Neanuridae; genus Holacanthella; species Holacanthella duospinosa. The sequence continues at coordinate 422,625 of NIPM01000150.1, read as the reverse complement.
CTTGTTCAAACATCTTTATACCTATTTTAACGTATGAGCCTAAGTATTCTCAGTTTCTGTGATTGACCGAATTGCATGAGGGAGCCCGCTCGCCCTTCCCACCTGCCTGCCGCTATCCCGATGACCAACAGTATGCTGTGATCACAGCCGAAAAAAAATCAAATATCCGTAATGGTTTATTCAACAACAGGCCAGTGCAAACATGTATAGACAACAATAAATAAATATTTAAATAATATGTAAATTGAAGTTGGATAATACAAAAGAGTAAACGGGATGCGGCGTGTAAAGCGGAGAAGCTCAAATGTTATCATACATTTGGTTAGCGCCTATAAGATATTGTAATGGCTGTGGTCTAAATCGACCAACTTATTTGAATTTAGTTGGACGAAATTTCCACAATCCAATAACACTAATTCACTAATCAATTATCTTAACTGATTTAAAATGAAAATAAAACAAACTAATTGTATTTAAAATTAACTTTTAAGTCAAAAATTGGAAATTTATGCTTTCCCTCAAATACTCTAAACTCAAAATCCTGAACAGTCAGGGCTTCGCTTGCCTCTCGACTGTCAGTATTCAAGAATTAACTTTATGTGTGGAAACAAAACCTTCTTCAATAAATCCAACAATGGGAACAATAATGCGATAATGAAAATAATCTTTTATTTAATAATATAAATTATAAACAAATAATATTTTTTCTAAGTTAACAAAATCTCGCTCAACATGCGTTCCCAACTCCCATTGTTGAAGATTCTGATTCTCTACTAAAGGTAAAACCAAGCTACTCAAGCTTGGTCAAAATCAGAACTTTTTTTTTAATTTAAACATTAACGTTTTTGCAAAATCTTGCAGGCTAAGCTGTGTGCTTTACAAAACTGTGTGTTTTGAACGCTTTGTGCGTAGTAAAGTTTGACGTTACCGGCTTTGTGCCCAGAAAAACTTTATGTTTTTAACGCTTCGTGCGTAGTAAAGTTTGTCTTTACCGGCTGTGTGCCAAGAAAAAAACTGTGTTTTTTTCAAACGCTTTGTGCGTAATAAAGTTTGTCTTTACCAAGCTTTGTGCTTAGAAAAACTTTGTGTTTTTCAAATCGTTGAGTATTGTACCAACAACAAAACTTCAAGTACCCAAAATGGCGGAAGTGGAAGTTGTAGAGAAAATCGACTATAAGTTTGTACTTAGGTCGATTCCAAAATTCCATGGAAATTCGGACGTGGATTGGTTCGGCGCTCGATGTGACGCAGTTTGTGTGGCAGCATCCGTTCACAACAGATGCTGCCACAAGCAGATAATTTTCACCAGATAATCAAAGGAGAAGTCCTAGGTTGGTGGAAATTTAACCAAATAAAGTCCATTCGAGAGCTAACAGCCACAAATAAATTAGCAAACTGGACTGAGCTGAAAATTGAACTGAAAATTTTTTACGTACCATAGTCTGTTCGGAAAGAGGCTAAGCAAGCGTCCAGTCGTATTCTATTCGTAGAATGTAAATTGACTTTAGAATATGTCTCAAAGAAATTGGGTTATTTTGGGATTATAGATCCCCGAATGAGTACTCAGAAGCAGGTGGATAAATTGATTAAGGGATTGTTCTTATCAATTCGAAATATAATTCACTGCTCTGAGCCCAAAGATGTAAATGAATTTCTTCATAAGTTGAGAAAAATGGAGAAACCAGAGACATATCAGAGGCCTCTACCGAAGGTAGAAACTAGTTTACGTCGTGGCAATCAAAGATAAAAACAACTGGCACTGAAAAGTTAGTAACAAGTAATTCTCAGAGACAGCAGAATCCATGTTTTGAGCGGGGGAGATGCTATAAATGCAGACAAACAGGGTATTTTATAAAAGACTGTCCTGAGAATACGAGAGTAGTCAAGAGGAGCTCGACCGCTGTTAACGGAGTTTTTGGGGAAACGACTCAAAACCTTACTATTACAAAAAACGAATAGAGTGGGCTAGGGGACCGTCCAAAAACCCCAAGCATAATGTCAAACGTGGTAACATAAATAGTTGTTTTATGTTGAAAGCCACAGAATTAAATAAAAATAGACATGTAAAAGGCGACTGTGTGGAAGGTGATTGGTTGCCTCTTACGTTCAGAAAGCGACGTATATGGCCTAAAATCACTACTAAAGTTGTTTTTAAAAAAAGTACTTTTGTAGTACGAGCTGATGAGGAGTCTAATATTTCAGTTATTGGACCTGTATTTTTAAGAAAAAGATGTATACATAAAAGATATGCAGTAGAACCATTGTGTGTGTCTACAGCGTCGGGGAGAGTTACGCTCTCCGATTATGTGGAATTAATATTTTCTCATAATAATGTCAAAAATGATTGGGGCTTTTATGTGATGCCCAAGCTTCCAGAACCTTTGTTGTTAGGGACAAACTAGACGACTAGAAACATGATTGAGAAAAATGACAATCAGAAGGCTGAAAGGGTGCGGAACTTCGTGTAAGGTTGAAAGATCAACTTCAGATCCGGAGTCTTCATAATTTTTAGAGGGCCTGTGTCACTCGGTTATTTCTCTGAGTCAAACCCAAAGGTGTACAAATGTTCATTGGTAAACACAGGACGTATACCACCAAAATTGGCGGTAAGAGTGAAGGTAAAGATACCTGATATCTTATCTGCATCTGAGATTTTGTGTCCAAATCGTGAGTTACATTTTTCCAAAACTGTAATCCAACCATACGTCTGTGCTGTCGTAATCGACTATGAGACAAAGGTCTGGATTGCAAATATTGGCGTTGGTCCAATTATTTTGAAAAATACCACGATTGCTTCGGCGCAGTTGTGCCCCGAAGAAGCAGATATTTTTCTCCTTAGTGAAAATAACCCATTTGTTGGGGAGAGCGCTTAGCTCTCTAGGATTGAAGACTATAAGCAAAAAATTAGGGGTTAAATTTTGAGAAAATTTGACAGCATTTGAGCAGACTCAAATATTGAAAATCGTAAAAAAATTGTCCGATGTTTTTGTAACAGAGAAATCCCAAGTGGGAATATCTAATTTGTTTAAACATAAAATTGAGACCGGGGATCAACTCCCGATTAGGTCTCATCCCTACCGCGTATCTTTTGTAGAGCGTGGAAAAATCAAGGAGAAAGTTAGTGAACTCCTTGAAGCAGGGATTGTTGAAGAATCGAGCTCGCCTTGGGCGGCTCCTGTCGTATTAGTTCCTAAAAAGGGAGGCGGTTATCGTCTATGTGTTGGGTATAGGAAGTTGAACATTGACGAAGAAAAACGCATATCCTCTCCCTAGGATGGAAGATGCGATAAACAGTATAGGATCTGTGAAATTCTTCACTATGTTAGATCTTATTTCAGGCTTCTATCGGATAGAAGTTGTTGAATAAGATCAAGAGAAGACGGCGTTTGTCACGCCTGATCGTTTGTACCAATTCAAACGGTTACCGATGGGTATATGTAACGCACCATCGAGTTTTCAGTATTTCATGGATGTGGTATTGTCAGGCTTAAAATGGACTATGGTCCTAGTATACCTGAACGATATTATAGTCTTTGGGAGAAATTTTAAGGAGCATCAGGAAAGGCTGAGATCTGTTCTTCAGTGCCTTAAAAATGCTAATTTGACCTTAAAAACTAGCAAATGCAAATTTGCTGCGTCTAAAATTGAGTACTTAGGACACATATTTTCGAGTGAGGTAGTTGAGGTTGACCCTGGAAAAGTAACGTCAGTTACCAAGTTTTCAGTGCCAACGACTTTAATTATTTTATAACGACGCCGTCGCCGACTTAGGGCAATGGGCTCTTTTGACATTTATCCTCGGGCCTCCTGCGGCTAGCAAGAGGAAATTATTGTGATCAGATATAAAAGATTTAATGATTTTATTATGAGTTTTTAAACTAATTTTATTTTTCAGGACATCATACTCCGAATGGAAGTTGACATTTTGGTCGGGAGAATTCCTGAAAAAGCCAAGGTCTGAGTGTGCCCTAGAATATGTCAAGAAACTAATCGCGTTGAGAACACGTACACGATGTCAACATGGTTAGCGTCTTGTGTAGGTGTGAATTCCCGTATTATTTACTTAATAAAATTAATAATTAAAATAATCTAAGTTTATATAAAAAAGGAATATATGCCCATAGAGAATATTTTAATACTAAAATTTTATTGAAAAATACTGTATATAACTTAACTAGTAATTGAATTTTTAGTAGAAAGCTAAACTGCGCGCAATAAGCGGAGCGTCGAGTAGCAAGAAGACAAAACTTCAACACAACTGTCCTACATGTGATTCAAAATTCGATTCCAAGCAAGAAATGGAAGAACACAGTTGCAGTGCCCACACAGACTTTTATAGTGATGCTCCTGAAGTTCGCGAACATGCTCATTTGTGCCATAGTATTCCCTTCAAAGACGGAGATGTAGGCTCATTTCTTCAACACTCATGAATCATTTCTTGGGAGGTTTAAGCGAGATAATCAAAATTATACAAGTTTAGAAGATATTTATCACATGTGCAACCAAATACATTGTCGGCTGGGTTCCATGACGTTGATGGAATTAATAAAACAATTTCTATCGTGTATGAAATGACTAGAATAGGTGTTGTTAAGAAATACAGAGAAAAATTTGATGTGTTCAAGTGCACGAATGAGATTGAACCTGAAGATTTCTCCTAGTGTATTCCACCAGACTCCTTCCATATTTTCAAAAACGAACTGAAATATCGGACTTTAAGCATACTTTGAAATTAAGACTAAGTTAAGCAAATCCAATCCGCATGGCCGCGAAAAAAAGAATGCATCATTTACATCATTTTCACATCTTATTCTGGCTGAACATATGATTCCTAAAGTTTGGACAATTATTCCATGTTACTTTAACGCGAAAATTGAAGAATTCACATGGGAAGGTTCGGGCTGGATCTTGCAACAAACTCAAGATTATACTATGGTAACATGCATGTACTCTCCAACAAATGTGGAAACATGCATACCGACCCAGTTTCCGTTGAATCAGTATCGGAGAATTTTTAAATATTGGAAACAATGCTAAGTCTGTGGATAATTCACACTCCAAATATTTTTGGTGGAGTGTTTTCGTCCATTCAAGAATTGCCGGAAATCCGGCAACAAAGATAGATAGGTGCAAGATAGACAAAAATGTGTCCACATATGCCGAACATGTGACCAATGTGAACATGGACGGCATCACAATCCCAATTACTCCTTGATCAACTCGAGAAAGTTGAATCTCAAACCAATTTCTTAACAACTCTCTTCAGTTAAAACATGGACAGTAAGGACGACAGCCATTCTTTGCTATTAGGTCCTCAGCAAGAGGAAAATGTCAAAGAAACTTTCTTGTTTCTTCTTGTTCGACAAACAAGAAAGTTGAAAAATTTGATGCAAAATAACACTAGTCTCCTCTACAACATCAAGCAAAAGAAAGAAATTTATGTGGAGCTGGCAAGGGAATAAGAACTGTTTTATTCTTATTAAAAATCTTGAATGATATATGAAACACCACAAAAACAATACCACATTTAGCATTTGTGTAAATTGTCTGCAAAGCTTCAAATTGGATCGGTCTCTTGCAGAACACGGAAAGCTATGTTCTTCAATTGATTAGCAGAAAACATAGAATCCAAAGGAGGATAGTAAGTTTACTTTTGGCAAATGCAGCCTTACTCAACCCGTTTTGTTTCGCTTATATTTTGACTTTCAAGCTTTTTTTAAAGAACACAAAGACGACAATAATAGAATTAAATCTAGACGAGTAAATCTCCACAAACATTGTGGATATTTATGAATTTGTGTCGACTATCAAGGAAAGAGAAATGTTGTTAACTACTATCATTGTGAAAGTGACAGCGAAGATGTAACAGGTCATTGTGTTAGTAAAATTATCGAATGTGCTCGCTAGTGTCAGAAACTAGTTGACAGTTATAAAGAACAGGCTAAGGATATGTTGGAGGAAGTTCCAAATGATGAAGTTGTACAAAACGTTGTTAGGTTTTTGCAAAAAAAAACAACAAATTTGCGGTTTTTACAAAAAAGATTTTACATGAGAACATACAATCGTACGCCTTTATTCTCATCTGACTCCCATTTTGAATTTATCGGTCTCGCACATCAAAAATTCAACGGTTCTGCTCAAGTAAAGAAAGAATTTCCAATTTCCGTGTACATCTTCGGATTGTACGATGTCCATTTTAACGTCCAATTAGTTGGACATCTACAAGTCATCGAGATGATTGATGTCATTCCCAAGTCATCAATGAAATTTCTCTCCGTCATAACTAAGCCAAAGCTTTTTGTTGAGCAAATATCCACAAATTAAAAGCAAGCATAGACTCACAATGAAGTTTATTGACAGTCTAGTATTCACGCTCAAGTCTCTAGACCGTATGGTCAACATGATGAATCGCGATTCAAAATACAAATTCAAAGTTACAAAAGGAATTCTCGGACAAATAAGCGTGCAAAGCTGACATGAGTTTATTACTCAAAATGGAACATATCCATATTCACTGATGAAGACATTTGCGCGACAAAAAATTTTTATCGAACTAAACTCCCGCCCAAGGAAGTCTTATAATAGTCTGACCGAGAAACCACTTGAAGACGATGTGTATGAACATGCAGAAAAAGTGTGAAAGACCAACAAAAATAACAATATGGGATACTGGCACGATTTTAATGTGAGACTCGATGTGTCCAATTTTCCTAAGCGTCCACCGGCAGGAGTGGATGTTGATCCATTTTTGCAGGCTCCGTTTACTATGTGAGTTAGGGTATGACTCGGAGTGTAAAGTTTACTCACACTAAACAGCTTTTATCAAGAAGAAACCAAGACATTCAACCATCTGAAGTAGGTCATGCACTGCTATACAGAATGGCAACCAAAGCTATTCACGGAGCTAACGATAAAAGTTCACACCGTGAAGTATCAAAAAATACTTCCCGAGAAGTGGCATGACGGATCGGATAAACCATCAATCATTGTTCTCGAGGATTTGGTGCATTAGGCGGGGAAATAGATATCGGAGCAGGGTTTACAAGGACATCACATCACAGAAACGTCTCACTTATCATCCTTGTTCAGAACTTTTTTCACAAGAAAACACAAAAGTTGCATGTAATCGTCACTATGTGGTATTTATGAAGAACCCGAAAGCCTCTGCGTTTGTTTCATGTCTCTGACGACAAATGAACGACAACAAGAATGCAGTATTACAAGATCTGCATGTCAAATCCAAATGGTTACACGTTCAGTGATTTGACTCAAGATCAAAATAATGACTTTTGAATTCGTGACAATGTCTTTCCCAATAATTGTATTGTATTCATAAAATTTAAATAAACACACAACAATTGAAATTTTGTTTAGTTATAATTTATTTCAACAAAATTTGTAACATTTAAAACTTTAAACTTGAGTTTCCATGTATACTTTAAATGGTAGCGGCTCTGTTTGACGAATGTCTATCTAGGTGTCTTCGGTATTTGATATTGTAATGCAGAATGAACAGTCCATTTTGTTGGAGTCGCAGATTAAAATGTTGGATTGTTCCTCCCCGATCAGCATTTCCCAGCATGTATGTAGCGCTGTAGATGGAACACATGTTGAGTCCTCAACTTCCAGTTGATGAATGATCACTAAAAAGAGTTTTTCTTCATAAAAAGTGCCAAGAATTGATGTCTTCTCCTTGTCGACTAGGACATATACCCTGAGGCCGGTTTGGTTCACTTTGCACGTTGTGTATACTTCTTCAAAGAAGTTTGACGCATATCCTTTTTCAAACACTATGTTCTGCGAGCGACGATCACATGATTTCAAATTTTGCATTTTGATGATTTGTATTTAGTGACTGTCTCAAGACTTCTGCTTGTTTTTTTTTGGAGTCATTTAAGGTGGTGTTATCTTTATGCTGCGCCGATATAAGGAGAAGAAAGCTGTTTAAAGTACTCTAACTTGTCCACAAACAATTTTTGTCTTGTTATGAGTGAGATATTTTTGGAGGTTTCTGAATAAATCGTTCAACTGTTCAACACTTAACACTTGAAGTTACTCAGAATAGCTCGATTTATTTTTCGTTACGAAATCGTGTCATATGATATCTTAAGAATTCTGTAGATTATTCAATTTGTATTCATATCGATGTAACTCCGCTTCGAATAATAATCTGTGATGTAGGGTGTATGTAGGAATAACTTTCATCACATTTTAAACATTTGATATGGTAAGTTATTTTTTGCAACCAGCCTAGGGTGGACCGAGGACACATTTTCCTATTATGTTGTTCGGGTTGACCGAGGACACTAAGCAGTGTGCTATGGTTGCCGGTCTTGGATCGGTCCCATTCCTTGAGCTAGACTAACAATCTAGCACTGGTACAAGAGCTATTTCTGTTGGGTTTTCAGTCCTTAAGCACTTGGACAAGGAATGGAGCCAGACTGCCTGTATCTTCGTGATTAGGAGTCTGGAGCCATGCCATGATATTCAAAAATGCCAATAAGGTTTCCAAACAGAGTAAGTTTCCCAACCTAACAAATGTCAATAGCTCACTCCCTTTCATGTAAAGTAGATAAAGTATGCGTAGTAGTAGATCCACGCTACCAGGCGCCTGAAAAGGTTGTGTACACGTGCACCTAAAAAGAGTGGTGCCTGGTTCGAGGCAGCAGAAATACCGAAAAGCAAGTCTGCGGGATTTCCAGATAAAGTCCCTACCCACTTGATTGGGCAAAAGCCAATAAGTTAAATAAACTTCCAAAAACACAAAAATACGGTAAGTTTTTTACCAGAGCCTATTTTAAACTTTGTAGTGCCTATGAATATCCCCTTTTACTTGTAATTTGGATAGCACTTCTTTATGCTCGACTCAATTTTTAGACTGAAGAATATTAACAAGTTTAAACTATTTGATTCCAGCATTCAAAATGTCAAAATCAGACGTTCATGCGCATTCCAAGTTTATTAAAAAGTTTCACAAATCACACACGAAGACAAGAGATAGATACTTAAGAGATGCCACCGATGACGAGATCCAGTCTTTGTGAGTGTACTATCAACGTCTATATTGGTACTTTACCTATTCCTACCAGGACTCTGAATCGTCTTAAACACTACTGCGAATATTTAAAAAGGCTTACTTCTTCAAGATGCAAAGCTATGCAATGCAAAATGCAAACATAAAAGAAAGTTATTGTTGATGCAAAGCAGATTTCTTCCTTTGATTGAAAGTGTAGTGATTCCAATTCTAGGACAATTAGTGGCATATCTATTGAGTTAAAATAGTTGGGGAATTTAAAATTATTCATTCGGAGTAACTTTAACAAACTTCAACAACAAAAATCTACCCGAATTCTGCAAATGTAAGTAAACTTACACAAAAAAAGATGAACCACTGTCAGATGGAGATTTCTCAATAGAACACAAAAACTTGATATATCAAAATATCCTACGCAGACTCGTTCAAAAGCGGAAGAATTGTAGAAAAGTCAGTTTCTGTCAAACTTGTTACACAAAATGAATCAAAACCATCTAATGGGCATTCACTGACCAGGTAAGCTCCTTTAAACTTGACATGACTATCTTTCGCATGCTTCAAAAATGCTTGTTGCAGTTTTACATGGATAATGGTAACAAAAGTAATACTGACGGAACTGTAACTTTCGATGATGTTACAAAGCCTTTACAGAGTTTGTCGAAGGAATCAAAAAACTATCCAATCTGCGGTTCAATGTGACTCATGATTCATATCCGGCGATGCTCAACTATTTAAGGTATCGAGATGTGCCAACGGGAATTCTACCTTCAAAGAGACCATCACTTTTCAAATTTAAGCAAAACAAAAAAATCGTGTTACATTGAGACGCCACTGGACTCCTTTCAACCTTCAACAATAATTTGGTCAAAACAGTTTAGATTTAGATTTTTTATACTTTGAAGTTTGTACAGCATTGAATTAGTTATTTTTTCTTATATATACTATTTCCATCTAATAAAGGTTTTTTAACTAACAAACCGTCTTGCTTTTCTATCATTTTATTTGGTATTTGCTGAAAAACACAGCATCTATTCATCTTATTGTACAAGAAATAGAGAGCATACTGACCACAAACATCTGAACCAATGTTGTAACTACTTCTATCGTATCTACTGTCTACTATGTGTACAGTACTACGTCTACTGTAAATACATTTTCTTGTAACAATCCGTCTAGTGTAGCTACCCAATGAAGGAAGTAAGACTGAGGACAGCAATGGCTTGTAGTTTGACTAGAAGTCTCAATTCTTTGACGATCTTCGGTTTTTAGGAATGTGAACGAATGAGTACCTTTAGATTGAATATGGTTCTGATCTCATTTTCGACAATTGTATTACAAAACAAAGTGATTAAATACCGAGAAGGAGGTAGGTGAGGTGGGGACCTCGTTCCCATCCCTCTCCTTCATTGGCACTGGATGAAATTGTCACCTTTCATTAAACATTCCATCGTATCAAAGGGCGTATGAGTGAGCATACTGTGAGTCTAGTAATTTAAAAGCATAAGGGAAGGGCTTTGGCCCGATGCTCTTTGCTGGAGAAAGCAGGTGGCTTAAAATTAATGATAATATTACATCGTAGTGAAACTTTTGTTGGAAAATTTTTTATTAGTTTCACAAAGACTATCCAAAAGTAGTCTAGCAAACTGGAAACATCAAGAGTTTAGAAAAACAGTTATAATTGTTTTTTAATTTTAACTCTTGAATGTTAGTTTGACTCAATTTGAGTCAAATCGTCTCAAACTGTTTGAGACAATGTACTAAGAGATGGGCGTTTCGAAAAAACATCCAAACATTCCAATATTTAAAAAATCATAACTTTTTTGTAGTGATCGCAGAGCCTGGATTCGTGGTATCGTTCAGGGTGTAGTTGGTAAATTGACTTTAGTCCTATTTCATGTATTCCAGATTATTTTTTTAAGATTCAAGATTTGAATCCAATTGGCTTAATTTTTTTACTTTGTTACAATACTTTTCAATGGTCTTTCCGAAACTGTAAAAATTTATCTCAAAAATATTATTCCTACCATGTAATTTAACCATTAATTTTAAGGCACCTGTTTTGTCCACCATAGAACATGGAGCCAAAAGATCCTTATGTCTTTAACTTACTAGACACACTGTAAGATGTCGTGCTTTTGTTGCTATTCAGAGGTAATTGTTAATCTATTTTAAGTGTACATACGTTCAAGTTTCACTAAAGGTTTTTCAAAAAAATTGCCGTCGCTAATATAAATTGATCAAAAATAAAACAAACATCCAGAATCCTAACAGCATTTTGGTTGACCAGTTTTTTCATCAACAGTATAGTTTGGGAAAACTTTTAGCGGTGTATTCACCAGTCCTGCCTCCTGCCTGCACCACCGAAACCGCTCAGCTTGTCCCACTTGACCAATCCACCAACCTGACCAACTACCCTGACTCAAGACATTATCAAAAAGGACTGACTGGACTGATTCAAAAAGTTAACTTTTATTTTAAATTGAAACTTGTCTCAGAGAGACAAACCAAAAAGAATACCGAGCCGACCAACGGCTGAATCAATAATGAACAATTATTCCCCTCATGCAATACTCTTATTCTTTTGCAGGAATATTGCATGAGGCACCGAACCAATCAAGAAATAATTTTTATCTTAAATTACATGTCTACAAGCACACAGCTTGCAGACATGTAATATGTCAGGTATTAAATAACTTGAATCCGATTTATGTTGATTGATTCCAGAAAGTAAGACGATTGACTAAGTCCAGAAATAAGAGTAATGATAATTGAAAAATAGTAGTGACAGTTAAGTCAGTGGGTAGAGTTTATACGCGCAAACCTCTAAAGGGATATTGAGTAGAGGAATGAGATCGGTTGTTCAATTCCCTCTCATTCTTTCTGCATGGCTTTTGCAGTTAAGACTTTCATGTGTACTAAATTCTGACCTTCAGTGTATATATATATTTTGAAAGCCCTTTGCCGACCAACGGTTACTAATAAGTTTACCAACTTCAAAAACCTTACCAGCTTGAAAAGCTTACCAACCACTGGTGAAGTTAAAAAAATTGAAACTTTTAACAACTAATCGTAACTTTAGAATTAAAAACAAGATTCTACCAACAAATGGTAATTAAACTAAAAAGTTAGGAATAAATGAAAAATTGCCAACTTATGGCAAATGGACTAACCTTTCATTTGATCACGAAGAGTCACTAAATCCAAAACGGAGAGGTGGCTTTCTAATCCGCACAGAGCGTTTTCTTACAGGAGTTTCTTGAGCAGGAGCTGAAAATTGAATGGCAGTCCCTGCATGAGCTCCTAGAAGGTTTATAACCTCCTTTCCATCACTGGAACTCGTTGAAAAAGTCACCCGTCTTCTAGGCGAGGTCAATTCAGACGACGGAGTCTGAATTTGACTAATTCCTTTACTCAATTTCGATTCTTTTGAATGAGTCTTCGAGCTTGTTTGTCTACTGGAGCTACCAGTAGACTTATCACTCAGCCGTTAATTTCCATCAATGGATGGAGTCAAACTCATCGACTTGTCTTTCATTCGCTTTGTATGGGACACACTATATGAGGGGGAAACCGTTTCAAATTCACTATCAAAAGACACTAAGTCATTAACATGGACAACTATATGTCTCTTGCTTTTTCCATTTATTAATTTGATTTTATAATTTACTGGGCCTATTTGACCAGTAATCTCATAAGGACCTACCTGTTGCGCTAGAAAAGCCTGAATAAGACCTGTTTGGCAGTATTCGGAAAACTTTATCCCTTACGTAAAACCTCGTAGGAACCCGTTTCTTTTCGTATAGACGCTTCGATTTTTCATGGGCTCTACGGGAATTACAATGGGCAGTGCACCGAGCTACGTCCAGATCCCTCGGAAATTGTTTTTCAATTTCCGGCTCTGACCTCAAAAGCAAATCTAAATCTATGGGAAGTCTAGGCTCTTGTACGTATCCCAAGTAGAACGGAGTAAACTCACTACACTTGTTCCTAGTGGCATTGTACGCAAATTTGGCTGCTGCCATGCATTCGTCCAATCCCTTAGGTCAGCCCTCGTAAATTTAGCCACCATTTCCTTAAGAGTTAGTTGCACCGCTCAGTAATACCATTACTCTGAGGGTGATAAGGTGCCGTGAAACGCAGCTTATAGCGCGACTTTTCACTCGCAAGTTTCATAACCTTTGAGGTGAACTGGCGAACTTGGTCTATCACAAACTCTTTAGGCACAGTGTCGTAACAAGATCATATCCCGTATAGCATCCGCGACACTCTCAACCGTCGCTAAGGGAACTGCTAGTGACTCAACATAGCGACTAAACTGATCAACAAAGATCAAGGCATACTTATTGCCTCCATTTTCAGACGCAACAAATTGTCCGATAAAGTCATTACCAACTCTTTGGTAGAAAGAACTAACTTCCTCAAAGTCTTGCATAATTCCTTGTGCGGTACTTCTGCGGACTCGATGTATTTGACAAACAGAATAACCAAGAACAAACTTACGAGTATCTCTATAAATACCCTTCCAGTAAAAACGTGACTACTGTAGCCCCAGTTCTTGTCATACCTAAATGACCACCCATCTCATTGGAGTGTACTAATATAAGAACTTCTTTTTGAAGTTTCTTGGACAAAACCAATCTCCTGGACCTGCCTTCAGGTTCAAAACATGCGAAATACAAAATAGCGTCTTGAACACTATAGTCGTCTACATGTGGTACTGGCACTCGTGACGCAGTGTCTTCATCTAAAGAGCGACCTTCTGCTTCCTCGAATCTTAGAATTTTTTTAACTAATGGATCTTCCAATTTCTTAGCTCTGAGCTCTACTCCCTCGAGCACTAGTGCATCCGACTAGTCTATAGACGCGAGTGAACCAACTGGTCATGTCCTGTGTTTGCAAGGCAAACGACCATCTAGCTACTCGCCCATATGGGTCTTTCACTGAAAATAGCCACTTCAATGCACTATGATCCGGGAGCACAGTGTAATGAATACCATACACATATGGCCTAAATTTCTGAACCTCGTACACCACAGCGAGTCACTCTTGCTCACTGGCTGTGTAGCGTTTCTCTACTTCAGTCATTGATCTACTTGCATAGGCAATGACTAGTGGTTTTCCGTCTTGTACTTGAACAAGCGTAGCTCCTAAGCCATAACCACTACTATCGCAGTCGAATAGGCTAATAAATGGCTCGTAACCATTGCGAGCTTTAACCTATCGAACGCTTTTTGCTGAGACTCATCCCATACAAGTGGTTGCTCTTTCCTCAATAACAAATTTAGAGGTGTGGCAATTTTGTCAAATTTTTTTACAAAACGTCTGTAACAACCACATTAGTTAACAAACGACCGTATATGAGTGAGAGTGGTTGGAACAGGGAAATTTGTCACTGCTGCGAGTTTTCCCTGGTCTACCCCGACTCCTTCACTCGAGATTACGTGACCGAGATACTCAATCTTGTCTTCCGCAAAACGACACTTACTCGTTTTTATCGTGAGAATCGCATCCTTAAGACACTTACTTTTAAGCGATTATTTCGTCTAATTTATCTTTTAATATTGCTTAATCGAAGACAGAATGGTGCAGAACAAGCTTGTTTTTACTCCCTGTTGCGTAATTTTTTCTGCAGCTGTTGTGGCATAGGCATAGGCGGAAACAAGCTTCTTTGGCGGATAACTATGGAGTTCTGTGTCGTTGCTATTGCTACGCTTTAATCAAATTATTTAAGCTACAGTTGAGTGCAAGATCTTAGGCGCATGATTTCTGCTTCAAAAAATTCTTGAATCAAAGCCTAGGATATCTGAATGTACTAACAGCAATGATGCGTGAAGTGTCTCGCAACTGTGCTGAATGTTTCAAATTTTAATTCTTAAAGTGAACGGAATTAGAGCAAAAAAAATAAATTGGGCTGGAGAAAGCGGGTGCAAATCTGAAGGCCCATGGCAGATTTATTTCTTGGCAGCAGAATAAAGTGGTAGACTCCGTGTGGAAAATGTGCCTAATACTTACCTGGGCATTCCTTAGCAGTAATTGCTTAGAAAATTTCCACCATAAGTGAAAGTGGCAAATTCGAGGATGAATTTCTACAATTCAACCTTCACCAAGGTTTTGAGTTCCTTAATATTTTCATTTTGTTTGCTACCAACATGCTGCGACGGAGCAGCGCCTTAATAATAATAATAATTATTATTGTTATATTTTTTGTTAGTTTTGCTGCGAGCTTAGTGCTCGCAGACTTTGTTAACTCAATTATTTGTTAGTCGTCTGTGAGCTTAGTGCTAACAGACAAGATAATTTTTATTCATTTTGTATGATTCTGTGGTAAGTTCACAGACTCGTGATTTACGTAATTTTATTGGAAAAACGCCCCCATGGAGTTCTCCAAAAGGAAAGGAACTGCATGAGAACAGTTTTTCCAGTCAGTCGCGTCCTGGTCATCAGTTGGCCAAGACGTGTTTTCTTCTCTCAGTAGTCTGAGAGGTTTTTGAGTTTTTAGTTGTCTATGAGCTTAGTACTCAGACAAGTTAAATAAAAGTTTTTTTGTCTTTATTTGTTGTCAGACAGTCCATTTTATTTGTCCAGTGTCCTGTCTCATTGGTCTTGCCGGTCATTCCTCATCGGTCGTGTCCAGCATCCATCAGTCTGTAAGGTCTGCAATTTAGGGATTTGGGATTTGCTGGGGATTGGGATTGACTGAGAAGTTGGTGGCGCAGCTGAGTTTCTGGCTGTCCGTGTCCATTGTTCTGTCAGAAGTTAGGACAGACAGAGCACATCGTCACAATATGCTGCACGAGATACAAGGCCAACCACTTTAATCCGGGCAGTAGTAAGTCGCTTTCACCAACAAAAAATTTGAGAACAAATAAATAGCGCGAAATACAAAAGTTGGAGAGAATGAAGTTAGCGTATGTTTGAGGAATCATACCTTTGCAAAAATTAATTATTTAACAACAATTAATTATATTATTATTTAATTAATTATAGCAGATAGTTGAGAGAATGAGTGCAATAGGGTTTGGCCCCTTTGCATCTACTCCACCTCAGTCAACAGAGAACCTGTCGACCCTCTCTCTGCCTCTCTGCTTTCATCCTTTGCATTGCTTTGCAATCACATTTCTAATCAAAACCGATTTTGATTCTTTTTTTGTAAACAACCACCATTCTGTAACGCTGAAAGGTGGTCCATTGAGAGAAATAACAGTCGAGGAATAGGGTTCGATCTCTTGGCATCTATTCCACCTGACTCAACAGAGAACATGCCGACCTCTCTCTCTGTCTCTCTGCTTTGCATTAGTTTATCTAATCGGATCAGATATTTTATAGTGTTATACAGTAAAGTTCGGCTATAGTGACTCCGGCTATAATAGAACTCCGGCTATAGCAAACCACACTGTCCGGTCCCTGCCAAGCAAATGGGAGATTATGTGTTAAGTAGTCGGGCTATAATGAAATCGGCTATACTGAACTTCCGGCCTTAGTGAACCAAACCTACCGGTCCCGAGAGTCATTTTGTCCGGTTATAGTGAAATATGTCTGAATTCCGTAATGAGACCATTTGCTACTACTACTACTGTTCCTTATACTTTTAGGCCTGCCCATCTATGCACCGGACTTGCATGTTGACCTATGAGTGAGTTTTAGTTTATTAAGTAAATTACTGATTCACAATGTCAAAATCAGGCCAAAAGCGCACTGCGTTGTCCTTAAACGATAAATTCGATATCATTGTTGCACTGTCTTCCAACACACCTCACCAAACGTTATGTGAGAAATATAAAATTGGAAACTCCACAATTTTTCTTACTTTGAAATCAAAATCCAAAATTAAAGAAGACTTCCAAAGATTTTCTGGTGTAAGTTAATAATAAAAGTGTTGAAATATAATTAGGTTACATTTAAGCAATTAGCTAAAATTCAAATATCAAATTCTTAGAATATAAAACGCCAACGCCGATGTAACTATCCAAAGTTGGATTCTGCGCTCATCAAATGGTCTCAAGTAAATGCCCATTACCCAGTGCTTCTCTAAATCGGCTTAGCTGAATTTATAGTGAAATATTTGGATATAATGAACAATTATTAAATTGAAGTGCCCGTTCACTATACGGATATAATGAACTCCGGCTATACTGAACAATTTTGCCGGTCCCTACGGATTCACTATAACCGAACTTTACTGTAGTAAAATTAACTTCACTTCCATTATTTACTAATTGTGTATCGCCTGTCCCAAACTGTTTTTGGTGAAAAAAGGAGAAAGAAGGCCCAGGTTAATTTGGCTGTACCTGTATAGTTCCCGCAAGATTCCAATCGGATTTAAGCCAAAAATGTAAAATGGCAGTCATACTAATTATATTTCGTTGGTAAATCTCTGTCACACTTAAGGCAGAGTACATTATCTATCACGGAAATGTCTTGATCTTAAGCATACTTGAGCAAATTAGAAGACCAAATGTATGCAAAAATGTTCCTGGTATACGTTACGGTTCTACCAATTTCTGGGGAAAGCTCTCCAACTGTCTACACGGCAAGTGAAAGTGCACCTAAGTACCCGGGATGCCCCGCAAAATGTCTCTCGAAAATAATTTTTCCCTACCTCCATAAGTAATGTGAATGAGCTAAAAATTCATCAGTATAACTTAGTATTATTCCTTGCGCAAACTTAAAATGGTTTGCATTGTATCTGCAACACTTATGAAACTAAAAACACAATTTCCAACACATATTCGAATGTTGTATTCCTTAAGATTTTGTCCACATTCACTTGGTCTGTAAAGAGCCCGTCAGCCCGTCAGCTTTCCCCAGTCTTCGGTAGAATCCTAACGTGTACCAGGAACATTTTTGCATACATTTGGTCTTGTATTTAGTCAAGTATGTACAAAGGCAAGCCATTTTCATGCAAGATAATGGAGACTGCCTTAAATGCCACAGAGGTTTAACAACAAAATATAATTAAGACGACTAGGCTATCATACGTTTTAGGCTTAAATCCAATTGGAAATCCTGCGGGAACTATACAGGGTTAACCACATTAAGCTGTGGCTTCTTTCTCCGCCTTTCACCAAAAACGGCTTCAAGCACGCGGTACACAATTAGTAAATTAATGAAGGTGAAGCTAGCCGACAAAGAATAGTGAGAGTGCCCGGGAGTGAATTTTTTTAATATATACTAGTTACTATTATATATAAGGCCACTTCTCTGTGATCAACTGTTGAAATTTTTGAAGTTTTTCCTTGCAATTACGTTGATTGAGAGGATGTTTTCGTCAATGTTTTTGTTAGATAATTGGCGTAGTCACGCAAATACGAATCGGTAACATGCACAATCGTGATTGGGTTAGTTGAGCGTGATACATACCTGTAACGGATATCGCGTTCAGGTAGTTCAGACCACATTTACCCGCGGCGTTCGGCGAACCGAAGGCTCGATCAACAGCTATCGGAGGCGCGCAAAGAGCGCCGGAGATTGCGCGCCGCCATTTCTTTCGCGTGATAACCAAATACTGATGAAATATTTTATTAACAACCTAACAAATCCTAATCCTAACGAATGCATATTAATTGTTCCAAAACTTCAAAAACTTCAACAGTTGATCACAGAGAAAAAGTTTATTAGAAAAAATTGGTCACTTAATTATTATAAGCAACATTTGTATAGTACATTAGGTCGCTCAAGAGAGACAACACGGTTGTGAAATTTTTCTAAATTTAAAAAAAATTTTAAATTTTCAAAAACTTGAACAAGAACAGGGAAAAGNATTTTATTAGGAAAAGTTGGTCACTGAACTATTCTAAGCAACATTTGTAGAGGTCATTTCATCGCTCAAGAGGGACACATAACACGGTTCTGAAATTTTTCTAAGTTTTTTTTTGCGGCCGCTCTGGTTAAATCCAACCCGCTAACTTCATTCCCTCCAACTTTTGAATTTCACACAATTCATTTGCTGTCTCAAATTTTTTTTGGGTGAAAGCGACTTTCTACTGCACGAGTTAATGTGGTTAATGCTGTATCTCGTGCAGCTTATGTTGGTAGCAAGCATTATGAAGATATTAAACAGCTCAAAACCGTGGTGAAAGTTGAATTATAGAAATTTATCCCCGAAATTGCAACTTTCACAATACGGTGGAAATTTTCTTAGCAATTATTGCTACGGGATGCGTTCACAATTTGAGAAAAGTCGCGGTACTTGTCAGGTTTGCTGTTTCCCTTGCAACGGATTGCAAACAAACTGCATTCAATTTTGGAATGAACATTAGTCGAATTCTTTTACCCTCCTTTTTATCAACTTACTCCGAAATAAGCAAAAGGCAGCCAGGACACAAAATGGAAAGAAAAGAAAAGATGAGGTGTAGATTGAGCCAGCATATTTTTGTTTGATTTGAGATTAGAGAATTAGTGTGATGTTTTTGTGAACAAACACAAAGCGATTTATATTTCAAATTACGTGCGCTCAATTCTTATTAGCTCCCCAAAGCTCGTTTTGGAGAAAATTATTTTCACTTGAACAAAGTAGTTTGGCTAACCCTGTATTGCAAGTTACTTTGAAGCCAATAATCTTCACTTCAGAAAAGTCCTTGTCTAATAATTTTTCCCACCTGTACGTAACACTACCAATACAGTGTACACCCAATCTGTAATTACTTTATCCTACGAGAAGGAACTTTTGAATCCTATGATCTTTGCTGTAGAAAACGTGTGGATAAATTAATTTCGGACAACAGAACTCCTAAAGCAAATGTTTTTTGGTGAAAGTATTTACGGTTTCAGAAAAATTCTACAAAAGTAGTGGACCAAAGTAGGCAAATCAAGGCTCTACAATAACTATAAAAAAAGTTATGATTATTTTAACATTCAACTTCTTGGATGTTATTTGAGACGATGTACTAAGAGATGGGCGTTGCAAAAGAATATCCAAAAATTTCAATTTTCAAAAAATCATAACTATTTTTCTAGTGATTGTAGAGTAGATTTTTTTAACTTTGTATCCTACTTTTCAATGATTTTTCTGAAACTGTATAGTGTTTCCCCAGAAAATTTTTTTATTTCCCTGAAGAAAGACCTGTTTTCTCCAGCAAAAGGGTATGGGCCACAAGTCTCTACCCTAGGATAAACTAATTTCAGACGGACTCTTATTGCTAAAATCAGTTTATGGGGACTATAGTACATGCTTCCCATACTTTTTCGTAAGCCTACTTAACTTGCATTTGTATACTGAGAGCAACGGATTAAAATAAAATGAGAGCAAACCTACTAATAAGTTACTAATAGGGTGTGATAATGTAATTAATAGAAACGTGAGAGTTAAAGAAACGATAAATGGCATGAAAAAGTTTTCAATAACGAAAAAGAGACACTTTATGAGAAAGAATGATGGTTGGACGATAGAATGGAACCAGTAGACTTAAAAGACCTTCTGACTTGGCAGATGGGTTGGTTATTAGTTGGTTAGAATTGTTAGAATTGTTAATAACTTTGTTTGGGTTTGTAGTCTCATTCTCTATACGGGCCACTTTTCTCTCTAGTAAAAGTTGAAACAAATAAAAGCCCTTCTTGAAGACTAACAAACCACTTGAACTTAAGCTGTTGATAACATCAGTAGGATGGAAGAGATCTTGAGATCCATTTGTTTCAAAAGCTTAGGAAAAGGTGGATATATTTCGTCTAGTTGTTAAACTGATGTCGAAACCAAACGGAGGTATTGAGTTCCGTGTCTCTTGTAATACAATACAGTCGGGTTTTGGTTTATTCAGTGCTAACCAAAATTTTGGAAATATTTTTCACCAACTTTCTCCAAAACTGACAAAATAAAGACAATACAGTATGTTCTGCATTACAGTTTGCGTGCTTTTTCGCCTTTATACAAAAATGACCAAGGTGACTTAATGCGCGCGTAGAATAAAAAAGTGGGGGAACTTATCCAACAAGCAAAAATCGTCAACAGCTGAGAAGTTAAGGGAGCGCGTTGGGCGATCAGTATTTATTTGATTTAATCACTAGGTTGATTAAACATAATTAAACATTTAATCCATAGTGATGAGTAAATTGACCAGGATTAGGATCAATCTCAAAACTTAATAAGATCTGGAAAATAACTCACTGAAGGTTAGTTTTCATAAATTTCTGATAATGAATTTAATTTGTTCTGGACTCTGAAGATTAGTGTATTGAAATATGTGGACGTCCATCACGTCCACATAACCTGCAGTGGTGAGTTCAGAATAAAAACTTACATTAATAACCTATTCTTCAGGTTCCAAAACAAATTAAATTCAGTATCAGAAATTTATGAAAATGAACTTTCGATGAGTTATTTTTCAAGATCTTATTAAGTTTTGAGGTTAATCCAAACCTTGGTCAATTGGAATGTGAAATTAATCAATTTACTTATAACTATGGTTCAATCGATCAATGTGTTACGTAGAGATTAAATCAAATACTGGTTCCCCAACCCTCTCCCTTAACTTCTCAACTGTTGTCGATTTGTTGCATGTTGGCTAAGTTTCCTCCACTTTTTGATTCTACACGAGCATTAAGTCACCTTGGTTATTTTAAGGGTAAAGCGAAGGAAGTACAGCAACTTTAATGTGGAACATACTGTACATACGGGTGGGAGTTGTGGGGATTTGAGCATAAGACTCAATCCCCACTACTGTACTCATAAATGAGACAGTAGACTCCTTACCTGGCAATGAATGACCAGGAAGGAGAGTTCGGAGTTGTATTGAGTTTGAGAACAGGATTGCCCAACTAGGCTCTGTAGCACAAATGGTTAGTGCGTTGGGTCCGGAATATCCAAGACGTGGGATCATACCCCACCAGAGACCAAATTTTTGTGGCAATCCCTGTCTCAATCTCAAAGTGACGGGTCAGCCCCGCCACAGAGTGTACCATAAAAAATAGTGAAAGCTAACACTCTTTTAATTCCCATCCTTGCTTATTTTAAAATAAACTAAGAAAATGTCATCCTGGGTTTACATTTGAACGCGTTCTCAATTAACTTCCCTTAGCTGGTCTGAGAAAGTAATGGTCATCGGGATCCAAAATTTTGGTCAGCCCTGTACAAAACCAGTGGATTACAACGCAGTGTAAAGAGTCTAGGAAGGAGAATTTTTGCCAAGTATGATGGAGGTAAAAGCACCCTCTCTGGTCCCGAGTTTTTATATTCTGTAGAAATCCTGTCTAAAATGATTCCTGACGAAATGATTCTACATAGGGCATACATAGACATTTCTATTGAACTGATTGTGTACTATTGATTACGCACAAATCCTGTCTAAGAGAAACCGCTAGAGAAAATTCAGCAAACTCTATGCATAAAATATTATACTGAGCCAACCTGCCAGAATCAATTCTACAGGAAGTGTGAATGATTTTTTATGCAGAACAAATTAGACAAATTCAAAGAAAATCTCCGCATATGGCATTATATTGTTTGTTACTTTCTCCAATCATTATCTGGAGAAACAGTACATTGACTAAATTGTAAAAAAAAATTAACCTGTATTGTCGCTATTGGCATAAGTTTGCAACTCTTTTCGTAAGATTGAACTTGACCAGAAATAATTATACTACGGATTCTTTCTTAAATCTTGCTAACCAACATGCATCTCTCGGGTCTTATTTATTATCAGATTACCGAAATTTCTTGACGATTAAGGAAACGATTTCAGAAAATTTTCAAGTTTTTAGAAATAAAAAAAGTTTTACGAAAAAATTTCGCAGAATTTTTTTAACATTTTTTTTTAACATTATTTATTAAAATATTTTTCATATGCTACTAAAAGCTAGAGCTAATTTCAAGTTTTGCATATGTTAGTAAGTTCTATTATACCGATTTTAGTTGTTTAAGTATAATCATTGAAATATAAAATACTTTATTTTTTGAATTTTATAAACAGTAAAAAAAAAATTTTTTTTGTTATTTTTAACAAAATTTTTATTTTTGACAAGACTTTTTATTCTTTTATAAAGATTTTGAGTATTTTTTTTAATCGAAAAGGATTTATGGCCTAAACATTGTTTTTCAATTTTTTGTTATCTTTAGCTAGATTTTTGCCATTTTTGGTAAGAATTTAAGATAGAATTTTAGTGTTTATTAGAAAAAAAAATTCCATAGTAAAGCAATATTGAATATTTTGTTCGTAATATACTCAAAGTTTTTGATCGCTTGAGTCAATTAACTAAATCAACAACGGCGTCAAATCTACAATATTTTCCGATTCAAGTTACTTTTGTATGAGAAATAACAATCGGTATTTTACTATCTGAGCTCAGTCATAGGAAGTGTGGTGTAAGTGTTAAGGTAAATGAGTTCTATCGAGTGGTGGCGGGTTCGAAGCTGAAAGGTGTTATTGAATTTAGAAAAGTGAAGAATTTTTTTTTTCATTTTCCAATTCCTGGCTAATGTTTTCTACAGAAAATATTCGCCAGGTTTGTCGAATGAATTCTAAAGACTATAGGGCCATAAATAGACATAAAAGTTTCTACATAACGTTGTACACATCCTGTCTAGAATTTAAAAACTCGGGGTTCAACTCCTAATTTCCGATTCATTTCCGCTTTTATAAGAACTCTCAGAGGGATGATCATGGAAATGTATTCTTAAACTTGAATTGACGTCATCGGACATTGCATTGTATGCCCATCCCCATTACCTCTCGTAATTGAGATAACTATCTCGGACTAATAAAAAGAAAGTAGACAATGACATTGGATTTAAGATTTCTCAGAGGTAAAAATCCTATTCTCATGAGTTTCATTTCCATTTCCTATAGTGTAAAAGTTTCTATAGTGACAGTAAGTCGTGGTTTTTTATATTTTTGGTTGGGTCTCGTGTTACACGGTCTATTACATTGCTTTTTTCATTGATCACGACACTCTTCCTGTCTACAAGTTTATAGAGATGTACTTTGTATTGGCATTGGTAATTAAATGGCAATTCCACACGATGATGGAGGTTAAAAATTTTAGAATTGAGTTATGTGAATGTGATTGGCGAAGTGACGACGAAGCCGTCACTGTTGACTCTGGTTGGGTATTACGAGAATTGTTTAAAATCTATGAATTCATTGGTTGGAGGAAAATATTTTTTGTAAAACCAAAGATACAATTTGAAGAAGAAAGGTATATGAAGCAATATGACGCAAAGCAATATGACGCAGCTGCAAACTCGCTTGGAATGCTGTCGTGAAATGTCGTTGATAAGTTTAGTTGAGTCTATTGATTCCAGGGTTCGCTTATTATCAAAAAATTGTGCTTATTATGTGTTGCAAATACATTCTGTCTTGTCCTTTCGTCCATCCGTCCGCCTGTCCGTCCGTCGGTGCTCTAACTCATAAAACTAATTGACGGATCGAGATGCGGTTTTCACTAATCGATAGCTCATGCACTAGGGACGGACAAGTTCGAAGATGAGCCATATTCGTCAAATCTGACCTAGTTTTTTATTTTTCTCCCGAAACTCAATTTTTGCCTATTAGGAATTAACATGTAAAATAATAACTAGAATATTTCGATAACCAATGGATGGATCGATATGGGGTTTTCACTACAGGATAGCCCATGCCTCAAACTATACCCCGCACTTTCTAACAACCTAACAACTTATCATTACACGGCCCCGGGCATTACCCGAGCCCGAAATTACCCTACTTCTGGCAATATGCTACGCCAGGAATTACCCCGACCTACCTACCGCCAAATCTCCCTCGCTACCACCAAACCGCCCTCCCTGTCGACCTACCGCTCACCTTCTTCCCAACGTTTTAAGCAGTGCAACACATGATTATGCCCGTTTGCAACGGTTTATTACCATTGTCAATGATAATTTTGATAATTATCGTGATTAGTTGATAATAACAAGACGTGTGTACAGTGTTGGGTATCATTTAATATAAATGCCTTAATTTTAGATTTTGATACACAATCAAAAAATTTCCAGATTGGATTCTTTTGGACACATTATATAGTAATTGACATTTAAAACTTAAGTTTTAAATCAAAGAATCAAACTAAGTCAAAGTCGAAATAAGTCTGTGAAAAGAAAGACGGGAGAAACACGACACTAAAAAGTTTCTTGTCTTTTTTTTTTCGTTTTAGTTAAAACCAATGTATCTTGTTATTATCATGATAATTATCAAAACCAATTATTGTTATCATTATCAACGTTATTACCAATCGATTGTATCGACAATTATCAAATAGTCGAACCCTGATTGATTCCACTTTAGTTGATTATATTGTTTCAAAAAATCACATGGGATTCAGCTTAGAAAGAGGCTTGAACAATTACGCGGATAATATTTTACTTGATTGAACATAATGAGCATAATAATGAAAGGTCAAGGCAAACTGAATGTTCGCAGAAGATGCTGAAGTTAAAATTTTTATAAAATCGTCATCTGAATTAAAAGCATTTTGATAGAGAAGTATCCATGACTTCTTCCCTGACAGAACCAGAAATTGTTGGATCGTAGCTGTACGTTGTTGGAGGAGGGGCAAAGTTTGCTTGAATAGACAGGTTATTGAAGTTACGGAAAGATAGAGTTCCTGAGTGCTTCCTCGGTGATCGAGCCTTGATAACATGGGGCTTAAATGCATCTTCCAAAACGGATGGAGCGACGTATGTAAATCCCTGCAAGTAGAATAGCACATACTGTTGATGGAAATAGCTGGTCAGCCAAAATTTTGCCTTAGGATTTTTCTTTATTATTTTAACATAGTATGAATTACCAACAAAAATTTTCAAATACAATTCCAATCACGATACCTTACTAGCCCTAATAATAACGCTTAAAAAAGAAAAATTGATAGTAATTATATAGCACAAGCTCAAAATAAGAAATTGACCTTGAATGGAGTAAGATTAAAATCTTTTTTTTTTCCGAAGTTTATTTGACTTATTTGCTTTCGCCCAAACAAGAGAGTAGGGACTTTATTTGGAAATCCCGCAGACTTTTATCAGTATTTCTGCTGTCTCGAACCATGCCCCGCTCTTTTTACGTGCACATGTACACAACCTTTTGAGGCGTCTGGTAGCGTGGATCTACTACTACGCATACTTTACCTATTTTTCATGAAAATTAGTGAGCTATTGCCATTTATCTTACTCTGCTGGGAAACCTTATCGACATCTTTGCATATTATGGCATGGCTCCAGAATCCTAATCACGAAGATACAGGCAGTCTGGCTCCATTCCTTGTCAAAGTGCTTAAGGACTGAAAAACCAACAGAAACATCTCTTGTACCAGTGCTAGATTTTTAGTCTAGCTCAAGGAATGGCAACGATCCATTACCGGTAATCATAGCACGAACTACAGAATGGAAAATGTGCCGTCGGGCCACCCTAGGCTGGTATATTAAATTAATTATTGAATTTATTGACATCTTCACATGGTAAAAATTAGGAATAGACATTGTTCGTTTATTATAAAAAAAGTGTGGTTATTATCATTATCAATGAAAATTTTGATAATTATCGTGATTAATTGATAATAACAAGAGATGTGTACAGTAAACGTTGGGTATGTATTTAATTTAAATGCCTGAATTTTAGATTTTGGTGCACAATCAAAAAATTCCCAGATTGGATTTTTTTTTGGACCCGTTATTCAATAATTGACATTTAAAACTTAATTTTTAAATCAAAGAATCAAACTGAAATCAAAATAAGTAATGTGAAGAGAAAGACGGGAGAAAAACGACACTAAAAAGTTTCTTGTGTTTTTTTTTGTCGTTTTAGTTAAAACCAATATATCTTGTTATTATCATGATAATTATCAAACATAATTATTGTTATCATTATCAACGTTGTTATCAATCGATAATATCGATAATTATCAATTTGGCGAACCCTGCGAATGGGTAAATTTTGTCAGAAATTTCAAAACAAATGTCACTTCAGAAAATAGCCGGATTCGGACATTATCAAGATTACGGGCTTTAAAGTAAAATTTAATCAATTTGAATGGGAAAAAATTATGAATGGGTATAAAATTTTGCCAGGAATTTCAAAATATTTCTCAATTTAGAAAATACGCCAATTCGGGCAATGGGGAATTTTTCGGAAGGAAATGTGCGTTGTGTACAACTTATTAGAGAGTCTATTGGTCGTTGCTAAAGACAACTGAAATAAACTTTTACCAAAAGATTAACAGGCACACTTCCAAAAATTTCTCATGCTTAATAACAAAACTACTCAAATAATGTCTCCATGCATCCTGGAACTAACCAATGAGTAAGGTACCGCACAGTAGTTCCAAATTATCCCTCGCCTTTTTTCTCTACTTTCTCCAAAAGTAATAAAGGTGAGTCAAATTTTCGAGAAGCTTCGTCGCGAAACTCTAAAATTGAGGAAATGGATTTCCCACAACACCAATTTGTGGAGGAAACTGATGTTGTAGGAAAACTTCACTCTTCAGTTTTTGAAAATTTATTTTGCATTTTTATGAACTTCGACACCGTTTAAAAACTACTGGCTGATTTTTGACATTACATGAGCCGTACACGGCTGGATCTTGATGCCATTATTTAATTACCTCGACTGAAAGCGTACAATGGAGATAAGTAACTTTTGTCGAATGATTTGTTTTTAGATTCAATTTCGTTGTAAGCCGAAAGCCAACATACCAACCCGCCTCCTTCAGCATTTTCCAGAAGAAATTGTAGTAATCTCACGCTTTAGAGACATTCAAATTTTTATAAATTTTGTGTGTTGAATGTGTATAGTTTATCGTATTAGTATGCAGAGAATTAGTTAATTTTCCTGAACTGCTCATAGTTCATAAAAGTTTTTGTTAAAAATTTAGGTTGCTAATGGATAGGACCCCAGAAAAGCATAAACAACAAAAAACCTTAGGCAAAATTTTGGCTGATCAGTTTAATTCCATTTTTATTAAGTCTGGAAGGCTTCAATAATTCATAAAGAAGTGACAATTGGCAATCACAACATTTGACATCAACTCTGTGGGGCAAAAAAAAATTTACATGCACAGACGAATTGAAAAAATCGTATGAACAGTTCTACTTTGCCTAACTTTTCTCGATTATTAGAGAGATTTAGATATTAGGTTTAGGTCTAAACCAAACCTAATTATGACCAAGAAACCAAGAATCAGTAACGTAGGACTTGCTCCTTCCTCTAAATTTAGTCCGTTTTTCAAAAACTCAATTCCATACCAAGACGTTTTTTTTTTTTTTTTTGATTTTCTTCAGTTAAGAAAAACTGAAGTTTTAGTTTTATTTGTTTTATTATTAATCGTAAATTACGTAATGTTTTTAATAATTAAGTGTTGGGTCTAAAAAATTTAACAAAAAAAAATTAAGTGTTGGGTCCAATGAACCGGTCAGTTAGTTCATTTTCTATGGATACTAATCAAAGAAAACCATTTTGGGAAGAAGTTTATCATGATCAAAAAATTCAACAAAGTCAACAAACATCATCATGCAGAATATGTAAGAATTTTTTTTGCTATGCAGTTTGCGTGTAAAAAAAATTAAAAAAAATTCTCACATAATCTGCGTGTTATTGAAGTTCAAATGTAGGCAAAAGTTATAAAAAATAAAAACAACTTTTATAATTTAAAACACAATTAGTTTACCTGTTCTGAAAGGCAATTCTGCGAAGAATACAAAGAGTCCCTGTTTCACTCACTTTGTTTCCTTGACACTTAATCACGTTATCGATATTTAAATATTCTCGCAATTTTACCACATCATTATTATGAAACCGGAATTTGAGGAAACACTGCTCGTATCTAAAGTATTAAGATTGAAACGACTTTTCTTAAATTTTACGCGTGGTTTATCATTGCATCCAAGCAATCACGAAAATGTTGTTCTGGCCTTAATATTTAAAAACTCATACTCAAGCTGAGAGTGTGAAAGTCGAAAAAAATTAGATGTGTTCAGACCTAAACCTTATTTAAATTCCTCTATTATTGGATAACTTACAAATTTGGACAGAGAACTCTCCTCGTAATCTTTTTCAGTCACAAATTCAGATTAGTAATCAGAATTCTGTAGTCGAACTCCAGAATGCCGACGATCTACGTTCTAGCATTTAATACACAATCTTTGCTACTAGGTAAAGTACTTACTTGAAACAGCAGATTGGCACTCTCGCTCAACGTGGACTCATCTGGAGAATCAACTGCTGGTTGTCGCGTGAATTTTGTATCAAACAAAGATACATCGTCGTCTCCTTTCTGCAACCATCCAAGAAAAAAACCATTTATTCGCGACAATGAAAATATATGGACGACTATCAGCTAGAATTACGAAAGTATTAAATAAATTAAGAGTATAAGAGCCTGAATATTCGAGCATTTCAATACTTAGATCGATATTAGCTTCGAGTAGAAGATACCGATACTCGAGTTTTGTCGCGAAGGTTTCGTCCAATATTCGTCGAGTAGTAAATGTTTTTTTTTAGGCTGATTATACGCGAGTGTAGAATAAAAAAACGAGCTTATACTGTATGGACACATTCGACATGGTTTGTTTTAAGCTTCTCTCACACCAACAAATCTGCACTTCACAGTACACATTTACTACCCTTAGCAGATGGACAAAATTCTGAAACTTGTTGCAAGAAACTGTTGGATAAAAAATTTATTTTTATATTTTGATTTAGTGAAGGGAGGCAACTATGTTTTGCTAATGCTCTCCACTTGGCTGTTGTAGACGTTGTATATAAGATACCTACCCAAAGCACAACAGAAACAAACGTCAAAGAAGTGGATATGTTTGAAAGTGATGTAGATGAAGATGATAAGGAGGATTCTTTTGATTTAGAAACGGAAGGGAGCATTGGTGACGTGGATTAGCTACTTAAGGTCCGATTATTCAGAAAGTGAGAAAAGTTGTGCTAATCTTCAAACGATCTCCATCCAAGAATGATATAATTTTGCAAGAATGATATAATTTGAGCCTTGTAGTAATGGACAAAGGCCAGGTAGGCAAAATTTCAAAATCTTTGAACCACTAATTAATTTTAATTAGATTCATATGTAATTAGATAAATTTAAGAATGATTTAACATGAATTATTATATTGTTTTATACAAAGGGTGTGCATCAAATACAGTAAAAACTATTCCAGCCTGCAAAAAAAAAAAAGTTTTACTCAACGCGCCAGTCACTGTTGTGAGAGCACGACTTATTTCGAAATTACCTAAACTATCAAACCTCTCTCGATGGACTTGTCGTCTCCTTATAGAGTACAAATCGTAAGGCTTAATTCGCCTAATTTATGTGCTAAGGCATTGACACAGTAAACTGGTGTTGAGACATACAACAATAACGGTACTAAGTGGTAAAATAAAGATACACTCACCGATAGCATCGAACCCAACTTTCAATTCAAATTGTGCAATGAAACAATGAACTGAACTTGAGCAGGGTACTTTTATAGGTATGTTTTGGATTTTCAGGGCATGGCACCTCCTCGTCTTGTTACTGAATCGAGTTAGGGAAAACCTAGGTAAATTTACCCCGAAAAGTCAGACATGTTGGGTAAGTTGAGAGGGTATATACCTCCACCCTTTACTCTCATTCTGAATTAGGCTTTCAAAACCCCGGGTAAACTTACCAAGGGGTTTCTAACTTACCCCAATTGAGAATTCCTGCCTTATGATTGTTTATTTTATTTTTGTTATTAGTTGCTTTTCTAACTCCTCCACGCAAAATAACTTTTCCACTATACTAAAGTCTACTTTTCAGTAGACTTCGGACATTGATGACAATTTGCCGTTGTTTTGTTGTCTTTTGCATCAGTAAAATAGTCCCAGATTGAACTTATTTAAAAAAAAATTGATCTGTAACACTGTTGCTTCTATTTAATATTTATATATGGCAGTCATTTATAAAAATATATATATAATATTATGTGCAAAAACTGATGGATATATACAGACGCCTTGTATGAATATTTATAGTATACATGCACCGAAATGTATACAGAGGGTTCAATTAACGATGAAACAGGGTTACCCACACTAACCCACTTTCACCACTTTTTCCCACTAATCAGAATGAGCATCCGAGATGGCCCATCTCGGATGATTGCATATCACGAAAACCTAAACGGGAAATTTCGAGAATTTCGGGAAATGTTTTCCCGAGGTAACCACGAGAATCCCTGTTCGGGATATCAACAATAAATTTAAAAATAAATCTAGACTAAAGCACCATTTACACCATGCAATAATTCTTTTATGAAAGTTGAAAGATTTCATAGAGTGTTAGACTGAATCTTAAAGGATTTCATTTTCGACAAAATTTGTGAAAGTTTTCTTAAACCTATCATAGAATATTTATAAAAAATTGAAAACATTTATAAATACATAAATAACTTTGTCATGGATTTAAACAGTTTATTGTTAGGTGGACTTGGTGTTGCCCTATTTACACTCTTTCCCTACAATTCAAAAAACCTTATAAATTTTATATTCTATGTTGTTTCAATTTAATTTAGTTATACTTTACCTGTACTTCCAACTTCAACACCAACGTCTTCCTATTTTTGATTGGTAATATTCTTTTTACTGTATTCTTCAAGTCTATGATTCCATAATGATGGTCTATTTCAAACTAATCTTATTAATTCAAATTTCCGGAATGTTGTTGACATTTTTTATTACGAAATTTGATTATAATTAATGAAGTTGTTGATTGAAAGAATAAAACAAAATTATTCATGAATTTCGCGGTTTAAAGTTTTTAAGTAGTTGGGGCGCATGAATAAAAACTTTCAAGAATTTCAGTCAAAAATTGCAATCAGTTCCAATTATGAAAGTCTGAAAGTTGTCTTGCGCAAGAGAACTTTCATGAAAGACACCAGTCAACTTTCATTACTTGTTACATTAAACGTGCAAGATTATATGAAACTTTCAACTTTCATGAAAGAATTATTGCATGATGTAAATGGTGCTTAAACAAGGTAGAAAAATTAATTTGAAGATAATTATTTTGATATATATGTATATACTGAGGGTCATCTTAGGTAATTGTGAAAGTGTGATAATTGTGAAAAGTTTAAAAAAATTGTGATAGTTTAAACTTTTCAGGGAGTTTTTTTTTTCCAAAATACAGACAATGCATGTCTATCCTTGGAAAATTCTGAAATAAAAAAAAAGTTCTTAAAACTTAGTGCATAATTACTAAAACTAAAAGTTAAAAAAAATTCCGACCGCAGAGTACCATGACACGATTGGAAAGTTGGACACTGCAACTGTTGGATTTATTGTAAGTTTTTAAGCTTTGTCAATCGATAGACTAGAAGTACTACAGTGACTTTAAAATTAGAAATTATTAATTTATCAATTTTTAAATTAATTAATAGAATTTCACAATTACCACACAAAATCATCAAATGTGTGGCAATTGTGAAATTTTAAATCCCAATGCTTTGGGCATGAGCTCAACCAGTCTAATTTTATACTCAAAACTCTCAAGGATCCAAGCGACGAAACACTTGGTAAGAGATAGGGTTCGAAAATAGTTCAATCATGAAGTTCTGGAACCTCCCATAAATAGCCAGAAAAGTGAATCTTGTTCTAATTATCACTATCAACGTCAGTCTGATGTTCTCTAAAGAATATAGTATAAGTTGAAATGACCGTAAATTAATTTTATCTAACTTTTCACAATTACCACACCTTGTTTTCCCAATTAGCACACTTTTGTTGGTAATTGTGAAAAGTATTTTCTCGAATGCAAATAAATTATTCCAGGCGTTCTAACAGAGGAATTAACTGAATAAAAACCATACCCTGATAGATATTTGTATTTTGAAATGGTATTATGAAAAAACTTTTTGAGGAATTTTTATTTCCATATATTTTTTGAGTCAAACTCTGAAAAACTAAAAATAAAAAAAATTTTTGTATTACTTTTACAGTGAAAGTATGAGAAAATTCAAAAGTTAATAATTATAAAATATGAATAATTTTTAATTTTTGCATGGCTACCATTGTTTTTTTCGTTTCGGAAAACCCGGAAATCTCTCGAAATTCGGAAATTTCTCGTTTCCCGTTACTAGGATAATTTTACCGTAAGTTGCAATCACTTACGATGATTCAAAAAACTTTGTTGAATTCAAAGCAAACAATAATTCTTAAATCTTCCGAAATCTTATTTAAAATCAGGGTTTCTGGTTTTTTTGATTTTTTCTATAAAAACCAAAAAAACCTGGTTTATTGGTTTAAACCGGGTTTATTTGGTTTAAACCATGGTTTTTATTAAAAAAAAAACATTTTTTTTTTAATTTTTCTAAATTTTATTTTGGTCAAATTAAATTTTATAACAACCCAAAAATATATAAATTTTTATTTAATATAATAAAAAGCATTCGACTTAATCCATCAACTCTTAAGTGGCGATTCCACTGAATGATTGCCCTCAACAATACGTCAACAATTGTAAGCAATTGATGGAATACGACCGGCAATTATAATTGCTGTGCTGATGGCAAACAATTTATTGCTGACTGTTGTCATAATCGCTGTAAGCAATAAAGAACCAGCAAATCGGTTTTTACTGCTGAGTTTAGTTGGTTATTATTGCTGAAGTTTCAGGTGGGAAAAAACAAAAGATTCACTTTTTAATTTTTTTCAAAAAGTCCTTGTATTACAAGTTTAAAATGGTGTTAATTTCCATGTTACTGCTAGGCAATGGAATTACCCCAGATCAAAGCAATAGTTTATCAGCAATAATTCATAGATGATCAATTGCTTTCAGCAATAATTGCCGAAGAATTGCTGGGCGCAATCTCAATGGAATTGCTATTTTAGGCAAACAGGACCAAAAAATCAATGGGTGTACCAAATATTGTAAAAATTACTTTACCAAAAAAAAATGAATCACTACTAAATGGAAAAGGTTGTAAGCTATGATTCAATGCAAATGAGCCTGAAAAAGAAATGAGTTAAAGGCGCACCAAGTAAGTCAAGAATCAGAAAAACGTTTAATTTAAAATATTGTACGGGCTTTTTTGTAATAAAATTTGTTTTTTTTTTGACTAAAGTTTCTTCAAATTATATTTAAAAAAAATTATAATTCTGGGTTTATTTGGTTTTTATTATTTGGTTTAAATCAGCTGGGTTTTTTTTTTAAAAACCAGGTGGTTTAAATCAACTATTGATTTTTATAAGCCGGCAGTTATGGGGTTAATTCAATCAAATCTAATTCCAAATAAAGTTTAAATCTGATTTGTGGACTTGAGGCAGACGGTTTGTCCATCACTGGTAGCAGGGTATGTGAACTAGGGTAACCCGGTGTCATTGTTAATTGAACCCTCTATATAGGAAATCAAAGAAGTCGGTAGAATAAATACATACGTATTTAAATTTTACGCATAGCAAGCAAACGGTAAATTACAAACCTTATTCGACATTGTGGTGAACTAGGACCAGAGCAGGTTTGATTACATGACTACGTGATTAATGATTACATATTAATAATCTAATCTACAATCAAACCCCTTTAAGTAATCTATAATAAAGTAATCAAAACCCTAAATTATTTTATGATTACATGATTACACATTATTGTTATGATGAACAACCGCAAATAATGTCATATAGGAATTTCTTACCCTTTTCATTCTTGCTGAAACATTCCAAATCATTTTATACTAACACAAAACTTTTCTGTCTTTGATTTCTACTTCTCTTGACTTCTGTTTTTAGAGCAGAGGAGTACCGTGATACTTTTAAATAAGAACTTTTTTTTTAATTATTGATCCCACACTTGAAATACAAAATGTTTCGTATGCTGCACCAGCTGACAGTGTTAGTGTAGAATTTGGAAAATGATTTAAAATATTAGATGGCAAGTATTTTAAAGTTGTTTCGGTAGTTGGAAATAAGGTTAGGGCAAAGTTAGCATAAGCGGTAGTCGCTGGAAGATGAAACATTTTGGTAACTACTAGGGATGCCCCGAATATTCGAAAATTCGAATATTCGAAACTATTCGGACACTATTACGAATATTATTATTCGTAATATTTTAAAAATGATATTCGCAAACTATTCGAATACATTTTCGAATATTTTTAAAATTGAAAGTATTTTTCAATACGGAAATAAGTAAGGAAATTTGGACTGTGTCTCATCTTTAATTGTCCTAACATCTAAAATTAAAATTCATTGGTTGTGCAAGATACTTCCAAAAGCCTAGAGAAATCTAGATCTTTCACTTTTACTCAAAATCTAATACTTTTAAGTTACGATTGAGGAAGGTTAACAATTCGCTATGCTCAGGAAAAGTTGGGAACAGTTATATTCGTATATAAACCCTTCTTCGCAGAATAATCGTTCGCCGAAAACTGTGTTGGCAGGAACTGATAAATACTTCTGCACTAATACAGTTATGTTTGGAAAGGCCGAGAGGTTGTGTTTCCACCATGAAATTCTAAGATTACTTGTTGGGATGAAGTGACTTGTTCAATCGTCGTGATATTTTGCGCTTAATTTTTTCTTCAAATTCCTGCGAAATTTTTTCAAAATGAATTACGAGTCTCGTTGGTGTCAAGCGGATTTTGGATATTACTTGTAGACGGATTTTCTGCAGTCGAATTTTGAGATGCTTCTTAAAGTCTTCAGACATTTCTGCCACCAGATGAGCCACCAAATTTTTATGGGCTTCTGCTTCGATATTCGAGACAACTTGTAACGCGGAACAAAGAATGTAGCGCATGTGTAGTTTAAATTTTTCAACAAATTTTTCAACCTATTACGTTAACTTTGAGAGTTTCTTTCAGATTCCCTACTCCGAAATGCTTAGGGTGATCCTTTTGCAAATAATTTGTGAGAGTCATAAGACATGGAAATACTTCTGAAATTATTGATTCTGACTCACTGATGATTTTTGTTATTTCTTCAAAAGGTTGAAGAAGAGAAAGCACTCCTTCCAGTAAATACCACTGATTTTGGGTCAAATTCACAATCCTTTGCCTCTTCCGCTGAAAAATATGTGATGGCAGCTTTTTGTTTCAAAAGACGATTTAGCATGTAATAGCACGAGTTCCAACGTGTAGGGATATCTTACACAAGCTTCTGAACTTCCAAATTAAATTCTTTTTGTATAGCTCAAAGTATATTAGCTTTTGAGGGGACTAATTGAACAAGCTGTTTAAGACGAGCCGAAAGACACCCAACGCGCATGTGCTTTCGAATATTCAGCGAATATTCGTCCGGACTATTCGTATTCAGTTTCATTTCGAATACTAATATTCATATTTGAAATTTTTACGAATACCGCTATTCGGGGCATCCCTAGTAACTACGTCTCCTTTTGTGCTCCAATCACATCATGAAACTTCTTGCGCAAGATGTAATGAATTGGTGAAAGTAATTGAGTGAGAGCATCTTTAGCGGAACCAAATTCTCTCTCAAAATAATAGTTTCTAGATATAACTTTAGCATTAGCACCAGTACATTAGCGTAGCATTAGCATGATAATTGGGTATAATTAAAGGAAACGCACTCCTCGCGGATTTGGGTAAGTAATACCTCAATCGATCAGAAATTTTATGTAGATTACGAATCTGGCATTCATTAGTGGCGGTCAAGTCAAATTTTGCAAAAATTTTGCAAATTTGTGCAAAAAATAGATTTTTTTTTGCACTCTTACCCTAATATCCTCCTGGAATTGGGTAAGTGATACCTCAATCGATCAGAAATTTAATGTAGATTACGAATCTGGCAATTACGAACTACATAACAATGTTTTTCTTAGGTAATTAATAGACATATTCACGTATACACGGATCGGTAACATGCACAATCGTGATTGGGTTAGTTGAGCGTGATAGCATACCTGTAACGGATATCGCGTTGAGGTAGTTCAGACCATATTTCCCCGCGGCGTTTGAACGACCTGAAGGCTCGTTCAACAGATATCGGAGCCGCGCGAAGCGCGCCGAAGATTGCGCACCGCCATTTCCTTCGCGTAATAACAAAATACTGATGAAATATTTTATTGATTAATAACCTAACAAATCCTAATCCTAACAACGAATGCATATTAAATCCTATTTTTGTTCCATTTGAATAATTCATAACTTTTTTTCTATGCGTTTCCGGTGAAAAATTTTTTTTCATATTTGTGATCAGCAACCCCATTATTAGTCTACAAAATAAACTTCATAATTTGAGGTGCTTCGGAATACCTAATTTTTCCCCGCACATTTGGGTAAGTCACTTAAAAAAAAATGTTTTTTTTGGCCCAAATTTACATAATTTTACAAAATGAGACTTGACCGCCATCAACGGATGTTAGATTTGTAATCTACGTGAAATTTCTGATCGATTGAGGTATAGCTTACCCAATTCCACAAGGATATTTCGGTAAGACAGTGCAGAAAAAAAAATTTTTTTTTTTGCACAAATTTGCAAAATTTTTGCAAAATTTGACTTGACCGCCACTAATGAATGCCAGATTCGTAATCTGAATGAAATTTCCAATCGATTGAGGTATCACTTACCCAATTCCGCGAGGAGTGCGTTTCCTTTAATTGTTTCTGATAATTGAAACTGCAACCATGTTCGAATGGAAGTATCTTCGAACAGATGATCAAGGATCATGAAATTTTTATACAGACACTCATATAAATAATGGAAACACTATCGCGTCTACACAAAAATTTCATCAATTCAATTCTTGTGGAAGAAGTTGCATTATGTAGTTAAAGCAATGAGTACAACGACGGATTGTTAAAAACTTTACCACTTTGTTTTATAATTTGAAATTGCAGTATTAGTTTTTGAAACCAACAAATTAAAAATATTAGAATTTGATTCCATGTACAAAATAAATTTCAAAGTATTGTCCCTGGTAAGGTAATGTAGATGATAGGATCGGAAGATCTGATATATTTCGTTCATCTAAAGGTCCACTTGCGCCACAAGGCACCGCCCGCGAACCCATTTCATATATGTGCACTATTTCTAATTTTCATTCTGTTTTGCTATTTTTTTAAATGCTTTGATCGACTAAAAATAGTCAGATTATTGACTCAATGAGTCAATGACCCTATTTTCCGACAAAACTGAGTCATGTGATAGACTAGTCTTGCAAGTATAATTGCCAGTGAGGAATTGTCCTTGAAACCTGGGACATTTTCTAGACTTAAAATTTTGACACACCCCATTGCCAAAGAGGATGTGTGGATTAGGGTTTCGAATGACTCCATTTCCTTCAGAGTCAGAGTCAGGTGACTCAGAGTCATGAGTCACTGACTCCCATTTTCACACTGAGTCAGAGTCATGAATTTTAATGACTCAGTGACTCTTATAGAATCACTCCTGAAGCTTGAGTCAGAGTCAGGTGACTCAAAGTCAACGCTGTGACTGAGTCCGACTCAGTGACTCAGATTCACAGAAATTCTATATTTTTCTTTTTACAGTAAACTGAGGATAATGCGTATTCAAAGCTCAAAATTAATGATACAAAGACGCTAAGTTACTTGCTCTTTTCGGTTAGACTCTTAAATAAATTTTTGAAATTCTTCTTTATTTTTGATCCGATTTAAAATTAAGATACCTCACCTGCAATATTTACACTGATCCTTTGTGTCAACTCTATAAAAATAATCGATGATTGAACACATTAGAATGTTTTGAACTTTTATTATTTTATTGACTTTGTTCAATTCACTCATTTTTCACTGCGTAATTATTAAACCGTGCACTAAATTAGCTTGAAATCTAAATTCAAAATTTCGAATGACTGAAAAGTTTTGGATTTAGATTTCGAATGATTAATGTTGAATTTCGATTTAGCTTACAATTTGCATCGAGACTTAAACTTCGATTTCAATTTCGACTGAAAAGTTGAATTAAATTTGGATTTCGATCTTTTTTGAATAACAGACATCGAATTCTAGCACCTTAAAATTATGAATTTTAATTTTTTTGAAGTAGAAAATTTTGTCTATCTTAAGAAAACTCCATTTTATAATACATGCTTGAAACTTACCTCCAGGTCTTAGTATAATTCAATTTCGATGATCTGAAATGTTATGGATTTCGATTTTGAGAAACTTAAAATCATGGATTTAGATCTAAACTATTTTTAAAAAAATGAATTATGGTTTAGATTTCGTGATTCGTTAAAATCATCGATTTCTACTTACATTTCTATTTCAAGTGGCAATTGTCTACTTCGATTCTGATTGTTAGAATTTTTAAAAGCGTTGAATTTAGATTTTTATTAAAATCTGTAATTCGATTTCGATGTGTAGTGGTGTAAGTTACAAGTGTGCTTCAAACTAAACACGAGCCACGCGGCAGTAAACTCCCATTCTCAAATTTGTTGTGTTTTGGGAGTTGAAAAAAATTTTTTAGTACAAAGAAGGCAAGATGTAAGCAGTAACGCCTTGTTGCTTGGGAGTCATGACTCTTCCTAGTGAGTCACGACTCAGAGTCACTTTGGAAAGCACAGAGTCACGAGTCAGGTGACTCCCATTTCTCTATTGAGTCAGTGTCACCCAAAACCAGTAACTCCGAGAAATCGATATGTCAGAGTCAGAGTCATTGAGTCAGAGTCGTTCGGCACCCTAGTGTGGAGGAGCAGAGTATAATTTTTAAAAATTCCAGAATGATGGAGGACAGGAGGCAGGGGGCTAGTGTCATAAATTGAAAAAAAGTTTTTCGACCGAACATATTTGTATGAGCATACATAACTAAGCGCATTTCCCAGTTGCCATTTTAATCTTTTCAAAACATTTTTTGAATTTTGATTAAATTTTGAAAACGATAATTGTTGAAAAATAAACATATTGATCATGTTGGGTATTGTTCTACCCCTAATACTTTTAGGAGTAACACTGAATGCATGAGAGCATGTTTAGAGCAAAAATAATAATATTAAAAAAAAAAATTTTTTTTTTAATTTTTTTTTAATTTAGTCATTCGAAATTTTGAATTTAGATTTCAAGCTAATTTAGAAGTGCACGGTTTGATAATTACGCAGTAAAAAATGAGTTAATTGAACAAAGTCAATAAAATAACAAAAGTTCAAAACATTCCGATCTGTTCAATCATCGATTATTTTGATAGAGTTGACACGAAGGATCAGTGTAAATATTGCAGGTGAGCTAATTTAATTTTAAATCGGATCTAAAATAAAGAAGAATTTCAAAAATTTATTTGAGTCTAACCGAAAAGAGCAGGTAACTTAGCGTCTTTGTATCACTCATTTTGAGCTTTGAATAACGTATTATGCTCATTTTACTGTAAAAAGAAAAATATAAAATTTCTGTGAATCTGAGTCACTGACTCGTGACTTTGTCACAGAGTTGACTCTGAGTTACCTGAATCTGGCTCAAGCTTCAGGAGTGATTCTATAAGAGTCACTGAGTCATTAAAATTCATGAGTCTGATTCAGTGTGAAAATGGGAGGGACAATTCCTCACTGGCAATTATGATTGCAAAACTAATCTATCACATGACTCAGTTTTGTCGGAAAATAGGGTTATTGACTCATTGAGTCAATAATCTGACTCTATTTTTAGTCTATCAAAGCATTTTAAAAAAATAGCAAAACAAAGTGAAAATTAGAAATAATGCCCACATATGAAATGGGTTCGCGGGCGGTGCCTTGTGGCGCAAGTGGACCTTTAGATTAACGAAATATATCCGATCTTCCGATCCTATTCTCTACATTACCTAACCAGGGACAATAATTAAAAATTGAAATCATATTTGCCTTAGATTATGATCACTGATTACAGATTACTAATCTATGATTATGATGAGTCCAAAATGTAATCATAATCATGATTAATAATCGATTACTCATTTTTGACTGTATAATCATGTAACTAGTAATCTGATTGCATTTTTTTCTGTAATCAAACTTGCTCTGACTACTAGTAGGACTTAGTAGTAGTAGGACTAACAATGTAACATTTTTTATTCGCGTTTACACTCCATTCTATTAAATGGAATGGACGAGTTTGTAGACTTGAATCGGCCGATGCATCGGCTAAGCCGATGCATCGGCTAAGCCGATGCGGCCATCGCCTGAATCGGTGCATCGGCCGATGCGGATAGTATTTTTCATAATATTGGATTTACAATTTAGCTTACGTAAGCAATTGCTGGAAAAAGTGGAATCTCCTTTTATATGCAAAAATGTAGGAATATAAGATGATACGTGAATTTCTTGCTTCTTTTTGCCCAAATGGTCGGTAGGTTCATAACCGTGTTAGTCTCTATAACCTTAAGTCTTTAAATATGCACAAACCAAATGATGAGATCTCATACCTTTGTTCTTACCCAGCTATTTTTCAAACAAAAAGAGACGTGTGCTGGCTATCACTAACCAAGAAGTAGGTTATGAGACAAACAATTAAAAACGATAAACTACTCGATATTGTGCTGCAACCTTTCCAATCAAACAAATTCATTAAATCGAACGAGATTTAAAAAAACTAACCAAAACTGGTCTAAACGGCGGTTCAACTCGGCGAGTAACAACGTCGTCCCAGTTGCAGAGTTTAAAAAATGTATGTGATTTGATTGGAATGGCATCTAAAATTCCATAGCCGAGACGTTGATTAGCTTGACGCTGAAGATTACAAGAAATAATGAATTATATTTTCGTTACATGATAATTCAATAAGTTCAATGACCCTAACCTTTAAAAGTTTTCGAATCATATCTCGTGCATCCGCAGTTAAGTAGGCAGGAAGGTTAAGTTTACCCTTCAATATTTTCTCAATTGTCTTTTTACGATTTTCAGCAGTAAATGGGGGCTAAAGATAGTGTATTTGCAGACAAAGGATTAAAAATTATGAATGTAAATATAACTTACGGCACCCGTGAGCATATCAAACATTAGAGCACCAAGGGACCACCAGTCCACGGCTTTCCCATGACCGACCCTCATTAGTATTTCTGGGGCCATATACTCGACCGTCCCACAAAATGTATGAGTCACAACACCTTCTTGGATATGCTCTTTACAAAGTCCAAAGTCAGTCAGTTTGACGTGTCCTTGTCCATCAAGTAGAATATTCTCTGGCTTCAGGTCTCTAAAATGAACAGAAATTAATAACCTGAATTCTCATAAATGTCCAAAACATGTTAAATCATATATACCTGTAAATGATGCCTTGTTTGTGCAAATGCTCTAATGCCAGTATAATTTCAGATAGGTAAAAGCTATAGCAATGGACATAAATAATAGATCACTGACCAAAACAAGATGTCACAGATACCCTAATCAATTTTTAATTTGAAAGCATAAAGTTGACCAACCTTGCGGTATCTTCTAGGAAAATTCCTTCTCGTTCTAAATGCATAAAAAGTTCTCCACCGCTGAGGTATTCCATAATAAGGTACAATTTACCACCAGTTTGAAATGCATATTTTAATTCTACAATGAAGGGATGCTAGAATGAACAAATTTTCAAATGTAAAATTT
This sequence comes from Holacanthella duospinosa, assembly GCA_002738285.1. Lineage (NCBI taxonomy): Eukaryota > Metazoa > Arthropoda > Collembola > Poduromorpha > Neanuridae > Holacanthella > Holacanthella duospinosa. Next base: position 380,156 of record NIPM01000150.1, on the reverse strand, counting down.
TCCAGCCAATTTCAATCGAAATTAATTCAATTGAAAGCTAACCTTCACCGCTTCTAATATATTCCTCTCAGCCCTTGTATGAGCCGTATCTTTTTGATTACGGACTATTGATGCCTTCTTCAGGACTTTCATTGCGAACACTTTCCCTGTGTCCATTCCAGTAGTTTTTCGAACTTGGAATACTTTCCCATAACCACCCTTTCCAAGTACTTTTCGAAGCTCGAAATCATGTGGTCCAACTCTCTCTCTGTTTACTGTCTGATCAATAATTTGATATTCTTCAATTCCTTCTGCACTGCAAATCATTAGCCAGAATTTAGTTGAACCCCAAAAATAATAAAAACATAATGATAAAACTTTCCCAAGAACTCTCTATATTTGCTGAGTTATCCTTTTCTAAAAACAAAATTAATCACTGCGGAGTTCTACTGATTGTTAAGTCAACGTAAAAAAAAATTCGAGAGAATTTTATACATTGAAACCCTGCAATATACGAAGCTTGAAAAAGTTGACCGAATTAATTTTGGTGATCCTAAGACATAACACATACTTCATCAATTCCTGATTATCTCGTCCATCTAAATAATTGATTCCCTGAAAAAAAAACAGAAGTTTTCATCAGAACGGGTTAACTTATGATACAAAGGGGAGTTAGTTTGGGTCACTCAACGTCACAAGTTGACAACAGCTGTTAAAATTGTCAATTATCAAAGCTACGCACGTGCCAGGAGCATGGAGGAGATAAATCTCAAATTGCAAATTATGAGAAGAGATTATTATCCTTAGGAAGAAGACGCCGAACCTGTTTAGATTCGAAGTTGCTACAACTTCGAATTTATTCCAATTTAACTAATCTACGCCTAACCTACCCGAACGTAGATTTGCTTGATTTTGAGTTACATCCTCTAACTTTCGATTTTGTTTCAACTTTCTAATAACTAAGTAATTAGTTGTGAGAATTCGATCATGGGTTATTAACTTACATCCCCAATGCAAATCCCAATGTCTTCATCATCCGAGTGGTCGGAAATAATTTCCACGTCCTGGAGTTCAAGATCAAATACACCTGATGTGGCCATGGCCAACTAGCCTTAAGAAAATCTATTTCTAAGACTAATAATGTTCGAGCGTTAGATATAAGGTTGTGGTGATGTAAATTGTTGATAATTGTAGGCTCTAGCTCATGTTCTTCTCTTATCTCCGTCAGACGTAGAGTAGGACGTAGTGAATAACACGGACGGACCGATTTACCGAACCTTTCTTCTCTACCAAAACTATAGGAAATGAAAATGTGATCAACTTTGAAGCCCAGACCAAAAACTCCTCCCAACCCAAACTAGACTCAATATCTAGAAGAAACTTTACAACAAACACACTCAATCCTCTCTTATCATACCACCTAAAAATTACACAAAAACATTTCTTAACCTTCATAATGAGCCAAAAAATATCAATTAATCTCTTCAAAATATCATCTCCCAAGACGAGAATTATTTGTATTCTCAATCATCAATACAGTAAAACCTCTATTTGTGAAACAACAATGCTCCGCCTCGTCTTACTTTTCTCATATGATAGTAAACGTAAAACTAAAATAATTCGACGACACTTTTTCAACTTTTTGTTTATTACAAAGTTTTTATTCTTCAAAGTAAAGTTAAGGGAAGTAAAGGTTTTTTTTTTCATTACCATTGCTAGAATCGTGGGCAGAAGTTAAATTAACTACTATAGTTAATTGTTTCGCTAAGACTAAAAAAATTGAATAAAACTTAGATTTGAAATACAACGGAACCTTTAACTGCATCTTTACGGTATTGGGAGTGTCTATCATTATATCTGACGAATCAGAAATAGTTAAACAAACAGGTTTTACTGTAGTTCTACAGACCTTTTGTGTTCACACTTCACAACACAGTAAGGGATTTTAAGCTCACAACACGTGAGCTTAAAACTGAGCTTGAGAGAGTCAAAGTAACAATATAGTGGAAACTCAAAATAGTAGATAACGGTGAAGTGAGACAATTTATTTACATTCTTTTAGGAAAGAAAATTGGATTAGGTGTCAAAATTTGATAATTTAGAAAATGCCCGAAACCGTGCATTATCCAAATTTCGAGTACAAAGTAAAGTTGACCAGTGGAAAAAATTACGAATGGATGCCAAATAATTTTTCTTATTTAGCAACATATTTTTCACCCAATTTTGATTATCTCGTACTCGGGTATTTTTTAATTAATTTTGAAAATTTGTCGTAATTTGCCACCCATTCGGAATTTTTTGCATCCGAATTTGTGAATTTTAGTAAAACACGAAAAATTTTTAACGGCCGGATTCGGGCATTTTTCGAATTGAATAATTCCTGATGTAATTTGGTACCCAATCGTCATTTTTCCATCCAAATTGGTGAAGTTCAATTTCTAACCTGAAATACTTTATAACACCCGGATTCGGGTGTTTACCTCCGGGTATTTTACAAATTGAATAATTTTCCAAAATTCATGACAAAATGTGTTAACTATTCATAATTTTTGCCATATAAATTGGTCAACTTTACTTTGTAACCCGAAATTTGCATAATACTCATGTGCAGGTATTTTGTACATTGTCAAATTTTTGAAAATCCCTTACAAATTTTGACGCCTAATCGTATTTTTTTTCCCGAAAGGTCATAAATAAATTATGTCTCACTTCACTGAAGGTTAACCGTTAGCATTTGGGTCGTGGTCAATGACCACTGGTCACTAGTATGCAGAGCGGCAGAAATAAAAGCGAATAGCGAAAAAAAAAATTTTTTTTATCAGCTCATAATATACAATGAGAATCACATGAGACATGGTCAAGGCTTCTGAAATGGCTATCTCTGATTATCGTTAACATTAAATTGTGAATCTAGCCGAAAATAGTTATCCAATTGGCCGACTTTTTTTGTTTATTCTATATCAAATGAAAATATTATTTAAAAAAAAAATTAAAAAGAAAAGATAAAAATTGTAATAAAAAAATGTAATTTCTTCCGATTTCGTTTCCAAAGTAAAAGAAAATGTTACTTATCAACTGATAAAAACGACACGATCAATAATGCTATTTTTATGCCAGAAAGTTAAAAGAAATTATGCGACATTAACAACATTATTATGCGATATTATTCACTTTGATCTATAAGCTATTTTGGGTTTCTGATGAGCATAAAAACCTTTATTAGTATCAAGGTTGCTATGAGGATTATACAAAAGCCTTTCATCAGGGTAGTCCAGAACTTGATAATTTCGAAAACTTCCAATTTTTTTTAAAATAACAAACTTCGCTCTCGGAAACAACTTCTTAATTCTTTTTTTAATTAAAAATTTGTAAGTATTGCATCAAATACTATTTAAACAAAATGTCAACTTTTATGGTTAAGTCTTGCTTAAAAATGTTCAATTAAAAATTTCCTATATCGTCTTTGTAACACAGTTCAAGATTGGGCTAGCTGAAAAACCGTCAGCCAAGAAAAAAAAATTCGAAATTCAAAAAAGGTGAGTTATGGACTAACCTTATGAAAGGCTTTTGTGTAATCCTCATAGCAACCTTGATTATTATCTTACTGCCTGAATGGACTGCCATCCATACAGTGCTGCCAACGAGAATTCGCTACAAGAAAAGTGAAGCTATCTCTTTCAGGTTTCGACATTATCTTCTTAATCGATGTTTCTATCATAAAACGTTAATATTGCGATCATAGATAGCGTGACAGAAGCTCCAGGCGGTCCGAAGTCCGGATATCGGTAATCCGATGTTACAAAATTTTGAGCGTTACAGCCCTGTCTGTAAGGATAGTTCTCTGTACATAATACATGTTGTCATTTATATTGCAACAAAGATGTTGCGGATAGCATATACAGCAGATTTGATGGATATACAACGTTTTTATTTGCCGGATATCGGATATCCGGCATGGTATCAGATAAGGATATCCGGCATGATATCAGAAATTCATTCGTCATGATATCCGAAACGGATATCCGGCATATCGGAAACGCATATCCGGCATATCAGAAACGAATATCCGGCATGATATCAGAAACGAATATCAAGCGTGTTTTATTAGCCGAATATCGGATATCCGACATTCATGTTTAGTGAAACTGGTTTTGCATGCGAAGAATGTCTTGACAACAACGATTGCATGGTTGGACAGCTAAGCATACACTCTCCAAGTAATTAATTTCATGATAGGCTGGGTAGACATTCGTGCAGGATGGTGATGGTAATCGGGTGACCTTCAGGAGTCACCCTATTCTGTCAGGAGTAAGACGCAGGTTATAAGGTTTGCTATATGTATTATATGTGCACGACGGACATTCCTATATCGAATATTAGTCGAATTAGATACATTAATTTTAAGAATTTAATTTCCCTGACAAAGAAACACATCCATATATGGATGTGAAATTTTTAGATTGTTTTCCAAGTTATGGCAGCCTGAACGATGTTTTTATTAGACACGAAGTATTAATGAAGTNCTTTCTTTCAGAGATGAAATGATTATCAGTAACTAGTCCGCCAAAACCGAGTACCAAAGCTACGGCTTCCGCTGTTGGAAAGACATGGAAATTGTACGACATCTCAACGATTGAATATTTTCGTAAGTAGTCCGCAGTATTAAGAAGGTTGAAGTTTATTTTTGGTTTGTTCCTTAATAATTGTGTTAGTTTGTCGTTCTTTCCATATTTTAGCTACCTTTGACGAAGCGGATTCAAAATTAGAATATCTGGAAGCTAAGTCAGAACAAAGCGAATGTGAATATGTTTCGGAGCCACATCATTCATTTGTAAATTCCCGGATCCGGAAGCCAAACCCCAATTATGAAAATTATATTAGTGGGTCCGAATTCGACATCACTAAGCGGAACCCTACAAATCACTCACAACCGTTGGTCATACAGATTCCTTTCCCTACACCACCTATGAAAGACACTTCGGATATCCTTTACCAGTCATCAGATATTATGCCCTCAGTTGGAGAAATTGAAACAAATTTCTGTTTGGGACCAATTTTTTCAACATCATCAGATATTGCTACTCAGTGTANGGTTGGAGAAATTGAAACAAATTTCTGTTTGGGACCAATTTTTTCAACATCATCAGATATTGCTACTCAGTGTAACTTGACAACAGAAGGTAACAACTTAAATACTTGCACATATGTCGATGTGGAGCAAAAAATTTGGTTAAGTTTATTTCTCATGTATTTTGAATTTTTAAAANATACTTGCACATATGTCGATGTGGAGCAAAAAATTTGGTTAAGTTTATTTCTCATGTATTTTGAATTTTTAAAACTTGGTCAGTCTGACATGTCTCCTCTGATAAGTCTTCCCAAATATCGTCACTAATAGTTTCACCTATTTCAAAATCATGACCACCGTGTACTAATGTTAGTGTTAGTGTCAGTGGAGTTCACTAACATAATTTTAGTGCGAACACGGTAGGCATATAGAATTTAGGANATGTTAGTGTTAGTGTCAGTGGAGTTCACTAACATAATTTTAGTGCGAACACGGTAGGCATATAGAATTTAGGATTATAAGTTTATTTACGTTTTTATAACTTCCATTAGGTTTCGGGATGCAACAAATATTGGAAACTCAAAAGACTATTGTGACGACTTTAGCACTCATGAAGAGAGACGTAGACATGCTTTTGACTATTGCAGGAAATAAAGCATTGACTAATGTGAATCCTCCCGCCCAGCAAGTTCGGAATACATTTACCAGGAGACAGGATTTCCCACTAAAACTAGTTACAAACGTCACGGCGTTTGAAGAACTTTTGAATGATGAAGCTATTATGGCTGAATTTGTAAGGTTTTTACTAATACATTTCAGTCCGTACATAATACTTCTTTAATTTCCGACAGCAGAATCATTCTAATTATTTTATANTTTACTAATACATTTCAGTCCGTACATAATACTTCTTTAATTTCCGACAGCAGAATCATTCTAATTATTTTATATCAATGTGCTGATAATTGTAAAAGTAATATATTATAAATAATATCTATTCGCAGGTGACATTCTTGAAAATGCAGGGTGGGAGAAATAAAGAAGAGTACATGGATCGCGCAATGAAGAAACTATTATGTGACAGTCTTGGGGCTCAATACAGTTTTCAAGGACGGCGTGGAAAGCTTCCATTTTTTAAATTGAGCAACATTTGGAGCGGTATAAAGAGTAAGTAAAACAAACGTCATTAAATCAAACGGCAAAACACCTTTAAATGGTAACACGCTTTTAAATTCAAATTTATTCCAATATATAGGTTTCTAACATTTGCCATGATCGTAACCCAATAATAATGTAAATTTGTCCCGATGACAAATTATCCATGCAGGTGCGCAGTAGTTGAAATCATTCAGTTAAGATCACTAGTTTTAAACAAATTAAAACTAAATTTTGAAGTCGGACATCTCATTTACAAAAATTCTGCGTTTGGGCAATAAGAATTGTGCGCCTGCCCGCTCAGTTTGTCAAGTGGAAAAACTTATCGTATTATTGATATAGTAACATGTCAAATTTGAGAAATCTATGTCGGTTGTAACCGGCAGAAATCGGTTCCTCTCTTGACGGGTAGCCCCGTGCCCTCCATGTNTTGAGAAATCTATGTCGGTTGTAACCGGCAGAAATCGGTTCCTCTCTTGACGGGTAGCCCCGTGCCCTCCATGTTAATGTTTTTAAAAAATCGTTTAAAAAAATCCATGCTCAGTGTACTCTTGTAGGGTGATGATGTGCTAGTAAAAGAGATTTTTCAATTATCATATATGTACCAAATGAAGGTATGGTACAACAATGGAACCGTATGGGCCCTCCTATAAAGACAGCAAATGCAAATCTCCTTTCAATATGAGANGGTATGGTACAACAATGGAACCGTATGGGCCCTCCTATAAAGACAGCAAATGCAAATCTCCTTTCAATATGAGATGAGATTTCCATAGTAAAAATCCCTAAACTGTTACAAATCAATAAACTTTCAGTTTCGAGTTGCAATGAGTGAAAGACAAAAATATATTTAATGGAAAAAATCGATTTTCCCCCAATAAAATCACCAACTCAAATTCGAATGCTTAGATTCTGTCAGATGTACTAACGATAAACTTCTTACTTTTGTAGCATCAATTGATGGATTGTTTGCGATTACCGAGCATGATAAGGAAATGCTTGTCAAGGAGTGGCTCGTGAATACTGGGTGCCGTGAAGGGAAACGTGTTAAAAGGTATAATCTATTTCTATTGTAAATGTTACCGGTACATACTTATATTGACAAGAATATAAAAATTATTTTATTTACAGGACTCTAGCAGCAGAAATTTCTTCAAATTTTTAGATTGTTTTCCAAGTTATGGCAGCCTGAACGATGTTTTTATTAGACACGAAGTATTAATGAAGTNCAAATTTTTAGATTGTTTTCCAAGTTATGGCAGCCTGAACGATGTTTTTATTAGACACGAAGTATTAATGAAGTTTGGGTTTATTTACTCTATTGAATCAAATTATTGTTATCTGTTTATTTCGTACACATTACTATAGTACTTATGTAGTTTACTGTAACATTACGTTCTAGGCGTACTTTTACACATTATATAAAATTAACTAACCAAAAGTAGTGTTTTGTCTTGGCGTTGTGAAATATTTTTGAAATAGAATCATCTTATTTAATACTTGTTATTAGAATCATCATTTTTGTAATATTTATTAAATTGAAAAATAAACGTACATTACACTAAAACCAAATATTGTTAGCTACCAATAATATAGATTGGAAAGTAGCAGGTTTGTTGATGCAATATAGATACTTCATAGTTTCTTTGAAAAAGAAAGCTTAGTTCAAGGCAGGGGATATATATTCGCTATGTCTAGGTGGCCTTTGCGCTATGAGAACGCTACGATGACGCTTTACATATTCTATCTAGCAATGTATAAAAGTTGCACAGGGTTTGATAGCTGTATCAAGGATTTCTTCGTAAACTGCTAGTGTCATTCTTGTTGACATCCGAACTAATTCAGTATAGGTTCAATTGTGCATCTACGTAGTTTCAAACTTATTGTATACATCTGCTACGTTTACACATAGCCAATTATACATTCAATCTATANGCATCTACGTAGTTTCAAACTTATTGTATACATCTGCTACGTTTACACATAGCCAATTATACATTCAATCTATAGAGTACCAATGTATTTTTGTTACTTGGGAAGTTATTGCAAAGCAACGCAAAGGATGAATGCAGAGAGGTAGAGAGAGGGGTCGACAGGTTCTCTGTTGTGTGAGGTGGAGTAGATGCAAAGGGACCATACCCNTGCTACGTTTACACATAGCCAATTATACATTCAATCTATATAGTACCAATGTATTTTTGTTACTTGGGTATATTGCTAGATTTAACAAGATTTTCGAATAGAAATTTGTAAAAGGTGTTCGACAAATAAAAATCGTTCATTTGTTGATATTCGCAGAAGAATTTGCTCTCACGATGGTGTAAAATATGCTAAATCACTCGATACCGGTCCGCGATCTGAGCCAACAATAAAAAAGCCTTTTGATCCCGTTCAACGATTCGAGCCAATACACAAAAAAGTACTCGATACCGATCCACGATCCGATCCAAAAATTAAAAAAAAATTTCGATAGCGATCTGCGATCCGATACATAGAAATTTTGTCCGATACCGATCTGAGACACGAACCGATCAGTGGCTCAATTCTTGTACCTAATTTCATCTGTCTGTAATTAAAATTCTTGTAAAATAAAATGTCTCAACTGAAAATTTAATAAGTAGATATTAATTCAGAATAAATGGTTAATTGAGCTCTTCATGAAAAAAGTGTTCTATGGACACCCCACACGATATCATTCGGCCGAATATTTTGCCGAATATTCTGCTACTGCACTTGCGCCGAATTCGAATATTTGGTATTCGGCCAATGGCCGAATACCACTATTCGTTATACTTCTAGTTTTGAGTAAATGAAAATGAAAGCAAAAAAGTGAGCGAGTTTGTGTCTGTGTATGGATGACACGAGGTTGGGTATTCGAAATTTCATCTCTTCCAACCCCGATTCAAATTTTAGTAAAAGATCTTTTAACTTTTTTTTAGTTTAAAGTTTTCCTTTTTTCTAATTTAAATTTATTTATTTTTAAAGTGAACGAATAAAAATTTTAGCTCTGTAGGTTAAGAATTTTACCGACCATAAATTTTCCCAAATTTAAACCGGGGTAGCACTATAGGCACCATACCCATTAGAACATGACTGAATCACTATATGATTGCTGATCAAAATGTTGATATATTCTTCAAGGTTGGGCACTACTTAAGTACTTCATTAGACACAGGTTCGTATCCCCTAATTTAAGTTTTTAGCTATGATTAGCTAAATACTTACAACTTAGCTGTTTTTGCAACCTTACAAGGACGCCGAAAATATACTCTAACTGTAAAAAAAATCCTGCGTCTTTTTCTTAAAAAATATACTTTTCCTGCTTTTTCTAAAACTATACCATAGAGCTATTTATTATACCGGTGGACGCATTTATTCACTTTCTGAGTCAATTTTCTGATCTTGTGTCGTTTCACACTGCGTATAGTAGAGTATTTTCAAATGAATTTTTAAATTTTCGTCCTTCAAGAACAATTGTAGGACCCATCGTTCCCTTCTCTTTGACCTAAAAGGTCAAAGGGATGCTATTGGATGCTATTGTACAAATAACAAAACAGGCACTTTTAGGAAGGAACTTTCTTAGTTCCTTCCAAGTCAAGAGATAGAAACAGATTGGCCAAGGAGTAATCTCCTTGGCCAGGAATAATATTCATAATAATTATAATTTAATTATAATTGCGACTATAGTCGCTACATCATCCTCTCTCTCCTCTGCGGTGGGTGGCGTTCATCTTGTCAGCCGTTGCCCGCATTTTTCTGGTTGATGCTTACGCTCCTGTGACGACGACTCTGCTTCTAAAATGTCCAAATTCCTCATTTAGAACATCAATCTCCAAGGTGTCCACATTATTGCGCGTTCAGTTTAACTCCTCCATGAGCTCCGCCTCCATGACTCCTCCAATTCAGCGTCTGTTCCATAATCTTGGAACAGAAATATTCAAAACGCTGAAAAGCCATGATCTTTGCCTTTAGTAGGTTTGCTATTTAATGAATGTCAACTTCATCAATAACGCACTTAAGAATTGACTCTAATTCTTATACTTCAAAGACTGTCGAAGTTTTTCATTGACCTACACAAGTCATTCTAAATTCTATGACTTAGTCAATGTTAGTACTTACTCAATTGTAAGTCCTAAGTTTCTTCAAAACTTATTTCGGAAGAATGGTCTACTTCCGCTTCTATAATTTTTAGATTGAATCTCAATCCATGACAAATCATAAATTGCAATTATCTTTGCAATTTTCCATCACCCCCCTTCACAAAGTCAGATTCTTTGACTTCTGTGATGATTTGTCCATTATACAATGATTTCAGTGTACCATCTCATTTACTAATTTGTCCATTTCAGACTAGACTCATATTGATGAATTTAAGACTGTCTCTTCATATCTTCTAGTTTTCGCAGAGTTAACTCTTGTAGGATTTAGCCTAAATCCTTGGAGTTTCTCAATTATTCCATTTCTCACAACAAAAGTGAATCTTCCAATTGCTTGAACTTGAAATCACCGCAATTCACTTTTTGCCTTCTGCAATTATCTAAAAAGATTTCTAATCCAAACACTATGGATTTAGGATTTAGACTTAATCCTCACAATCTTCTAAAAACTATATCTCGTCCATCGACGATGTTTCCTAATTATGTTTCATTATCATGCATTCGTTTCATTACCATGCATTAGAATTACATATAGAATTACGATCGTAATTCTATATGCTCATTTCTTCTTTTCTAACCTACTTCTTCAATTCTGTCAATGGATTGCATCTTAATCCGTAAGGTTTGCTTATAATTTTCAAAAATTCTCACCTTTCAGTTTCTCAATTTTACCCAAGTTTTCTATCTCCCTTATACGCATGACTTCTCGAAAGTCACTTGTATCTGCACGTTTATGCACGTCAGCTACTAGACTATTTCTGAGTCTCTATAGCTCTACCATGCATAATGCCTATTTATGGACATGTCTACTAATCGACCGTTACGATAAGTCGACAGAACTACATGTGTACATAAATAATTTCTCATAGACTTTAAGAAATCCCTTCAAACCTAATCTTTGCGAGTTCAGCGAATATCGGTATGATCAGTACCGGTTTCGTATGTTGATATTAACGATAAAAGTGCTTACTCTAAATCTATACTATTTCCGAATATAAACTGTTCTCTGCGATATCTTATGCTTAACGTAGCTAGATCATCGCTGAACCAAAATGTTTGTCCTGCCATTATAAGACTGTCTAAGTCTTATAAAATCTCTGCACAACTCTTTAGTACTTAGCCTAAGTAATTTCCATCCTTTACGTTTTCTATTTTTGATCAACCGAACTTTTCCAAGAATAGTTGACCACTGCATATTCATGTATTTAGGTTAGTTGACCGTTACCATAAATCAACTTCCCAACTACATGATCCAAAACAAGTTCATTGACCGTTCTCATAAGTCAATAACTTTACATCTACATAAACCAAAACAAGCTTTCAAGGACTAAGGGACTGCTTACCCTAATACTTAGTAACCGCAGCTACTTTACATATCATAAGTTCAATACTTGGCTTGCTTTTCTTCCAATTCTCAAATTTTAAATTATTCAACACAAGACTATGCAATTTTATAATTAACTCTATGACCACTGTAATTTTCTATTTCCCGCATAAAACTACATGGTAAATTTAAACTATATTTGTGCATACTGCAATGGAAATGACTATTCCTTCACTATCATCTTCATTCTTTGACTAATTTACACTTCCTACCATATTAGTTTCAAGGTGGTAAGGACTGGTGAAAATATAACTTATTTTTACATTCCTTACACATTTGTCTCATTAATTTAGCCAAAAATTCACTTTCGTTATCGGACAGTATAGTCTTTACAGTCCCATAACGACAAAAAATTTTATTTTCGAGAACTCGAACAACTCGTCTTGTTGTTCATGATCTCATCAGTAGTATGTTGCCTACAGTCCTCAATGTTATTTCAAATAACATTGAGGACTGTAGGCACTTTCCGCACTTCCAATTAACACTCATAAATCCACCTATTTTCGTTCTACATTAGAAATGTAGAATTAACAGTGAGGACTACATGTATATTCAACACTCCAAATTAACACTCATAATCCGTCTGTTTTTCGCTCTGCATTGAGAAATGTAGGATTAACATTATGGACAGTAGGTCTTTTCCAACCGAGTTGGTAACTCCGAATTAACTCTCACAAATCTGTATAAATAGATTTATTGGAAGGAGGAAATAAAAAATAGACATAATTACTTATTTTTTAAGAAGTTTCTTCATGCAATGAATTTTCAAACCTCTTACACAGAGGCGATTTTGCAAAAGTATGTTGTCAGCTTTCAGCTTATTGTTCAGTTCTAAAAAAAATAAAAAAATATAAAATAAGTCAATTAAACAACTGATCGAAATAGTTTAAGTCTTTCAAAAGTTTGGCTTTGGTATTGGAGGAACGAGGAAAAGGAGGTCTAAATTTAGGATGTAAATGAACAGCTCGTTTAAAACATAGTTGATTAACGCTAGGAACATCATATAAATTTCGCATTTTTCGTTTATTGAGTGTGACTTATTACTAAAAGACATCTAATGTTACTCAACATTTATATATTCTATATTTTACCGATATAAATTTTATTCAATTGGTTGAAATCCATTCCTCCTTCCAATAAATCTATTTATACAGATTTGTGAGAGTTAATTCGGAGTTACCAACTCGGTTGGAAAAGACCTACTGTCCATAATGTTAATCCTACATTTCTCAATGCAGAGCGAAAAACAGACGGATTATGAGTGTTAATTTGGAGTGTTGAATATACATGTAGTCCTCACTGTTAATTCTACATTTCTAATGTAGAACGAAAATAGGTGGATTTATGAGTGTTAATTGGAAGTGCGGAAAGTGCCTACAGTCCTCAATGTTATTTGAAATAACATTGAGGACTGTAGGCAACATACTACTCTCATCGCAAATAATTCAACTCATTTAACCAATTCGTCTATTACTAATAAAAATTTATTTCCCATCTTATTATGTGGAAATGGTTCCATTGAAATCTGTTTGTTCTTTCGAATACAGCGCTAAAAGGCTTAACACTTTGTAAAAGCAACCATAAGGCATATTATTCTCTGTCTTAACTTCTTGGCAAATTTTACAAAAGTGAACATAGTATCCGATGTCATGCTTCAAATTATCCCAATAGAATCTAGACTTGATTCTCAATTTTGTCGATTTGACACTTGGATGTCCAGCTTCGGGTACATCGTGAAAAATCTTAATAATTTCCGTGACCAAATTCTTTGGTACCACAGAAACCAAAATTGTTTCCTCAGGTTTATGAACTAAAACCTGTTCTTTCACATTCTGTTTAGGACTGAGTCTTAGTCCTACTGGACTGACTTTCCTATACAGAGTGTTATATATTAACTCATCTAATTTTATTCTTTAGATTTTCTTAATTAAGTTAAAATTCTAAGAATTTCTTTATCTTTTAAAAACTGTTACGAGGATTGGAGTTGAACTTACTCCGAACTTGACCTTTTGTAAAGGTTTAGCTATTGCTTCAGCTTGCCTATCTAGATCCACTGTAGTTGCTTGTTCAATCATCTGTCGCATGCCTGCTACAACATGAGCTAGCATGGCACCCACCTCAGCTTTTTTATATGAAGTCAAAACTTGAACTTCGTTATCAAAAACCGAGTACTCTAAATCGTCTGATATATTTTCTGCCTGAGTCTATTCTCTAAACTTCCAGTTTCGGAATCTGGAAACTTAGACTTACTCCTAATCGTTCTCTTACTTGAATCTTCGCCTGAGCTAACCCTCAGTTTAGTTACCTTCTTTCCGAATTGACTATTCGGAAGAGCTAACTTTTTAAATTCCCTAGTCTGCCTTATATTTTTACTCCTAAATCTATGACTACAGACTCTGCGTCTGTGTCCCTTTAAGCTTTGGACCTTTGTCCTTTAATTTCCCAACACTTTAACTCTAAATTTCAACAAATCTAAACATATCTGTCAATACCTTAAAAAAGTACCTTTGAATCGATTAGTTCTTACTTGAACTGTCGATTCATAAGTCAGTACTTTGACTTTTTTGATTGATTAGTCCTATCTTAGACTTTCAATCAATTTAGCCAGGTCTTTGGCTTTTTTTAGAATCGTCTAATCCTAACTTGGACTGTCAATTCCCTCGAGAAAAAACTTTGGCTAAACTTTTTGCAATTAAAAGGTCAAGTCTTGACCTTTTCAGTTACAGAAGGAAAAACAAATTTCTATCAAAAACTTTCCGATGTTTCCATTTTTTTGTATTACCACTTTTCACAATTTAATTCTAATAATTAAATTGTGAAATATGAACGCGCAGTAGAATCATTTACCTGACCCAGGTGACCTTAGGTTGACCTGGGGTCAATACCTCTCCCACGTTGGTCGGTGGTCAGGAGCAGACCGACTGAAGACTCGATTGTAATCCCTACTCGGATCTGGGAAGGTGATGAAACGCTGGATCCTTGATATGTAGAGCAAAAACCACAACACTTATATTAAATTTAAACTAATAAAAAAAATTAAATTAGAAAAAATTTTTTTTCCAAAATTCACTAAGGTGCAATAGCACCTTCTCCTTCCAATGTCTGTGAGAGACTGAGTACTGGAAGACAACAACTTTGTCTTCCATCCCATCTTTCACAAAAGAAAAAACGTCCTCCGCTTGGCTACTTTTTTCTTTTTTGTGGTTGGTTGGGTTTGGCCTTGAAGCCAAACCCAACCAACCTGGCGGGACGGATAGGCGCCTCGGCGCCTCTCCCTCACCACCCAGACGACGTCACCAGGAACTACTTCCGTTCTGTCTTGAGCTCCATGTCTCAGGTTGTAACTTTTTTGTTGATGTTATATTCGGACATTTTCCTGAGCCGCAACATCTTCACGCCTGACACATTTTGGCTCCAATTGTTGTGGAAGAAGTGGGAGAGTACCTCGTAGCTTCCGTCCCATGGGTAATTCTGACGGACTAAATCCATTTGCGATTGGTGTTGTCCGATACTCCAAGATTGCTTTGTATGGATCCGAGTTCTTAGACAGAAGGTTCTTCAGAATCTTCACTGCTGCTTCGGCCATGCCATTGCTTTGAGGGTAGTTGGGTGATGATGTCACATGACGAAACCCATAATCGTGTGCAAATTTCTGGAACTCTGTCGTCATAATTGACTGAAACTGAGGGCCGTTGTCACTCCTCACTATTTCCGGTACCCCATGCCTTGAGAACATTGACTTGAGGTGAGTAATTGTGGAGCGTGATGTAATAGATTCCAATTTGACATATTCTGGATATCTAGAATAAAAATCAATTAGCACAAGATACCAATTCCCTACAAATTTGAGAAGGTCCATTGCCACGATCTGCCATGGACGAGATGGAAACTCCGTTGACATGAGCGTCTCATGTCGGTGTGGCTGCTGCTTAATACATTCGATGCAGTGTTTCACTAAATATTCGATGTCGACAGATACGCCTGGCCACCAAACACATCGTTTGCTCGTGATCTGCATTTATTGATGCCCATATGGCCTTCGTGTATTCTAGAAAGCATCTCGTGGCGTAGTGGGTGTGGGATAATGATACGGAATCCTCGGAGAAGAAGACTGTGAATCTCCGTAACTTCATCCCGCACATGATAATATTTCCGCTCGTCAGGTGTAAGTGACTTCTGACTTGGCCAGCCTTCTAAAATAAAATTTCGAATTTTCTGTAGGACCGGATCCTTCCGTTGTGCCTCCGCTATCTCTTCCAGTTTTGATTTAGAGGCTGGTAACGATGATAGTACAAAATGGACGAAGACTTCTTCGTCATCAAAGACTTCCTCGTTTAGAATCTGTTCACAAATGGGACTACGAGAAAGAGTATCTGCCAAAATTAATTCTTTTCCAGGGATGTGAACTACTTGGTACCCAAACCTCATCATCCTCATCCGAAATCGTTGTATTCTTGGAGTAAGTTCATCCAGTCCTTTAGATGTGAAGATGGGGACGAGTGGCTTATGATCCGTTTCTATGATGACCTCTAACCCTGTGATGTATTCTTGAAACCTTTCGCACGCCCAAACGATGGCCAATGCTTCACGTTGTATTTCGGTCTCGGTCATTGTTCTGGAAGCATATGCCACTACTCTTCTAGTGCCGCTATCATCAATTTGGATCAATGCTGCTCCCAGACCATAAGAAGATGCATCCGATGTGACAATCGTTCGTCTATTCGGGTCGAATAAGTTGAGTACCGTATCAGATGTGAGAATTTGTTTCACTTTCTGGAAAGCTTTATTCTGTTCTGGTCCCCAGAAAAATTTTCTGTCTGCTTTCAGTAGTTGGAAGAGTGGTTGACAAATTTCTGCTGCTTTTGGTATGAACCTGGTAAGATGGGTTGCCATACCCAAAAATCTTCTGACTCCTCCTAAATCGGTGGGTGGTGTCATTTTGTCTATTGCCACGATTTTGGAAGGGTCCACACGTATACCTTCCGCATCTATAACATGACCAAGATACTTGACACTATCCACTCCAAACTTACATTTATCCTTATTGAGCGTAAGTCCGGCCTTTTTGAGTCGTCGAAAGACTTCTCTCTGTGCTTTATCATGAGTTTCCACTGTTGAAGCGAAGACAAGGATATCATCTGCATGGACTATGACACCATCGATGTGATCTAGTAGTCGACTCATCCTTCGCTGGAAATGTTCTGGGGCAGATGTTATACCAAAAGGAAGGCGATTAAAATAATACCTACCAAAGGGAGTGATGAAAGTAGTCAGTTTCTTCGACTTTTTCTTCAGTGGAACCTGCCAAAACCCAGATTTGGCATCTAGTTTTGAAAAGATTTTTGCACCACTCAGTGTTCCCAAACTTGACTCTAAAGTAGGCATGATATGTCGTTCTCTACGCACATTCTGATTTAGTCTCGTCAAGTTGACACAAATTCGTATTTCGTTATTTGCTTTGGGTGCTATGGTCAGAGGAGCACACCAGTCTGTCGGTTCTTCCACCGATGTGATCACACCTAGTTTGACCATTATTTCCAAATTCGCTTTTAGCTTATCAATGAGCGGAAGTGGGACAAGTCTCGGTGTATAGACAGCATACGGTTTAGCTTCGTCTATTAGTTCAATGGTATACGGTTTCTCGTGTTTTCCCAAACCTTCAAAAACTTCTTTGAATTCAGTATGTGGTTGTACTGTTGACTTTGATGTGATCTCTTCTAACCTTCTTACGAGGTTGAGGTCTTCACATTCTGATAGTCGTAAGAGTGGTCGTTCTAACCCTTTAACCACATATACCGTGCTGTGTATTCGCTTATCTCCTACACTTTTAGTAGAACTGATAACATTCCTGTGGTTGGAAGTGGTGCTCGATTTGGCATGAAAAGTTTCTTGTCAGATGAGGTGAGTTTTGGAAATTGCCTCTTTAGTTGACGTATGTAAAGTAGGTGTGGAACCACGGTCACATCTGCACCTAGATCCAACTTGAAGTTAATTGGAATTTCTCCCACTAGCACCTCCGCACTCCACTTTTCACGCTTACTTCCACTACCACTCACAGACCCAATAAAGACTGTAGCCAATTCGTCCGTTCTGCCGTCTTGACTCACACTGTTTATTGCCGTTGCTGATGATCGGCACACTTTTCCGAAGTGGCCTTTCTTGTGACATTTGTGACACTCTTTATCTTTTGCTGGGCATTCGTCTCGTTTGTGTAGTCGGGTCGATCCGCACCATCTGCATGTCTTAGTCTCTGATTTCTGATCTTTGCCGACCTCTGGTTTTGCTCTCAACTTCTTCTGACTTCTTTTGACATGAGTCTTAGAACCGTTCTGATTCTCTCTCGAAGGTTGTTGCCAATTGACACGGTTCACGGAAGAATGTATTTCCTGCTGTTGACTTTTCACAGCCTCATGCTGCCTGGCAGTTGTCGTAGGCGTTAGGAGAGTAAGTTTAGACTCAAGCTGTAGCTTCTCAGACAGTCTATGGTCTGCAAATCCCACTACGATCCGATCTCGAATAAGTTCTTCCCTCAAGTTTCCGTACTCGTAAGTCTCAGACAATCTGTGTAGATCCTCAATGAAGGAAGTAATAGTCTCACTTGGCATCTGAACTCGGGAATTAAACTTTGATCGTTCATAAATTACATTCTTACGCACAATGAAGTGAGCTTCAAAAGCTTTCACGACTTCTTCGTACTTCTTTGCATCCGCTATTGACAATTTAAACGAAGTTAGTAAATCCTTCGCCTGTTCTCCCATCAACTAAACCAATGTGTTTATTTGATCTGGGTTCTCCTTTGTTATTAACACAGAAGCAGATCTGAATCGTCCGAATCGTTTGATCCACTTTGGCCATTCGCTTGGATTTGAAAACATGAAAGGCTCAGGTGATGTAACCGTGAATGCTGCCATGTTCCTAGATAGATACCAAACCGGGTGACAGTATCTTTATACGTCGACAAAGAATCAGTGACAGATTGTAGTGTCCAGGGCCTTATATACTAAAAATTGAGTGTAACTTATCTTTGATATAAGTCAGAATCTCCTTTGGAAAACCTGTCTTCCGTTACGGCTTGGATTCCACGAACCGCCGCTGCCACCATGTAATGATAAGTGCCTGTGCCACTTTGAAGTTACTAAATTCGATTAGTATTTATTCTAAGTAATTAGCAATCAGAGGAGGAATGAAAGTATAGGTCTCTTATGGTTCAACTCTATGTGGGAGAGTTATACGGGAAAACGGCATGGCCTGTCATTGTCTAGTTGCCTGAGTAGGTAGCAGAGGGCTCCTATGGTCTTACATAGTATGACATTACATAGCAGGACCCATCGTTCCCTTCTCTTATGGATCCTATTCTACAAATAACAAAACAGGCACTTTTAGGAAGGAACTTTATTAGTTCCTTCCAAGTCAAGAGACAAATTGGCCAAGGAGTAATCTCCTTGGCCAGGAATAATATTCATAATAATTATAATTTAATTATAATTGCGGCTCCAGTCGCTGCACAATAGAATACTGTAGAACGAAAAATGAAAAAAAAACCTGAGAACGTACACCAGCACAATTTTCGCCAACATTTCAGTGCTGTCAACCTGTAATTTAACCGACGACTTGGGCAGGTTTTTAAATTGAATAAATTTATTAACTTTAAAATTTTTTATATAATCACTCACTAATGAACCCTTCTGCTAACAATTTCAGTACTTTCGATTGAATATTTGCATAATCAATTCATAAAGTAGGGTTTAACCAATTTTAGATTTAAAAAATCTAGTTTAATTAGTGGAGCTCGTTTCTAGAATTTGGATTTTTTACACAAGATTTTCAAAGATTACTTGAAAACATTTCAGGAATGATTTTGTTCATCATCGACAGGTAATATTAAATTTTAATTATTTCGTTCCGAGAACGCTCAAATGAGTTGAACATTTAGCTCACATTGCGACCGATAGCAATAAGATTTTAACATAATGCTGATTAAAATCGGCTGTCTCTTTGACTACAGAGTTTGCTCCAAATCGTACAATAAAAAGTTTTGCAGTCGCTTATTTTGTGCTGAACACAATTAAATGTATTCGGGCGTTTTAGGAACGAAATATTCTGAATTTAATATTACCCATCGGACAAAATCATTCAATTGTAAAATAATTGAAATTAAGATTAAGCTACCAAAATCTTGCGTAACGGAAAATTTTTTAAGCTAAATTTTGACTGCTACTAAATTACTGCTACCTAATTAAATAAAAATTTCAAAATCTAAAATGCTCTAAACCCTAATGCATTAATTTTATTATGCAAATATTCAATTGAAATTGTTAACAGAAGGGATCACTAGTGAATTTTTTTTGTTATCAATAAATTTATTCAATTTAAAAACCTGACCAAGTCGTCGATTACATTACTGGTTGACGGCACGGAAATGTTGGTGAAAGTTCTCAGGGTTTTTTCATTGTTGGTTCTAACAATATGTTAATCTTTCCAATTAACATATTGTTATAACATATATATATCATATAACATATAACATATATAACATATACAGAGAGAACCAACAGGGATGTAACAGGGATACCCGTCCTTCTCCCTTAACCCAGAGTCCCACACTGCACATTTGGGCAAATCGCCCACACATTCAGTAAATAACAAATAATTTAACAGCTGCTGAATTCTCCTCCCCTTAGAATAACCATAAAATTTAGTTGGAAGTTATGATTTTACATTTAACCAAAAAATTCCCAACTATTAAGGACCGCTTGTGAACTTAAATTTATTTATTCTAAAAGTAATTTTACCGATGACTTACCAGTAATAGGTTTGTTTCGGCTCTTGTGAATTTCAGCTAAGAGCGAGAACCTTGATTCCATTCTGACAATGATACTCTTCAGTGACTATGATCTATTTGATGGTTAACAGCTGCTGGATGAGCGTTGTACCTATCCATGATCTGTCGGTGTCACTCATTTGCGTATTTCTAGTGATACTTAATCACAATTAGTCTAAGGTTTGAAGGTAAGCTCATTCTTATAATAATAAGTAATAATAAGTACCCTTCAGAGTTGGGCATACATGTTTTTCTTAGTGAATTCGGGTCAAATTTAGGTCACAATATAATTTTTTTTTTAATTCTTTTACTGTTGTTGGATGTGTGGGCGATTTGCCCAAATATGCAGTGTGGGACTCTGGGTTAAGGGAGAAGGACGGGTATCCCTGTTACATCCCTATTGGTTCTCTCTGTATATAACATATATATTAACATCTTTCCAATAAAATTGAAATAAGAATTATTTAATTTTTTTTGAAAGATTCGCGCTGTAAATTTTATTTTTATTTTTTTTACGGTCGATCTTTGTCTCATGAGTTGCCATTAAAGCAAAAGCAACAAATTCAAAGAAAATATGCTTTTCAGAAAGAATTCTGCTTTCACCGGAAAAATATGCTTTTCCTGCTTTTTTTTATTGCATTAATCGACGGCATTTTTTACGAATAATATGTGTCAGACCTTTCAGCTAAAGAGGTTGCGCCGTTGCGAATATGCTTTTCCTACTTTTTGGCGTACTTGTAATCTCACATTAGTTGCCGAGACCTTGTCACATTAGTCCTTGAGAGTTAATTCAACACATTCACATATTTCATGACACTACTACTTATCAAATCTAGACGATTATGGGGACATGTGGCTGCTAATTTTGGCAAATATTTTTCTCCTCAATTCACCACAATAAGGATTCAATTAAGTAATAAATGTCAATAATCTCTTTTATCCCAAATTAACCGAATCACGCTTGAAATGACAACGGCACTGACCATTTAACAAATAGTAATTATTGTCAATTTTCATTCCTAACAACCGATTACTGATGAAACTAATCGGAATTGTTATTATAATTGTCCAATAATTAAAAAACTTGAATGGTGTGAAGTTGATTATCAATTCATTATAATCCATATACAAAGTAATAAAAAATTTTTTGGTTCCTGCTAACTAGTAAATGTGAAAATAAATGTTTTTAAAGTCACTCCCGTAGCCAGGTTTGTTGCCCATAACTGATGGTAGGATTGGGGAAGGGTTGGTTAGAGTGGGTATCCCCGTTCATTCGTTATTTTGTTATGTGCTCCGAACAACACATTAAACTATTATTGAAATTGAAAGTGCAATAAAACTTCCAGTTCCTTTCATGTCACGAATCTTGGTTGAATCACCATAGTGGGAGCAAAAAAAAATAATTTTTAATGTTTTTTTTCTGTTTTTTTTTTTCGCATAGAAATCCGTGTCAGGACATTCTGAAGCGATTCTGAAAAAATTTTGAAAATTTTTTTTTCGAAAATTTAAAATTTAAAAATTAACAGTATCTGATACAAACTTTCTTTTCTCCACCTTTGCTCGGATACTTTCCTTTCTCTACTGAAAGTTGAGTTGAGTTCAACTTTTGGAAAGGAATTGCAAAGGGAAAATATTCTCTATCCTCAAATTTTTGAAAATTTGCTTCAAAATGACTTCTTCAGTGAGTGTAGAATTTTAATATAAGCTAATTCATGAGGCTAGTGATTGCGCATGATTATGTGACAAATCAAATGACTTTAGTAAATGTCATGCCAAAGGAAGCTGACTGGATTAGGATTGGAGATATCCTTATAATGAATGGTAAATCTATATACAGTAAAGTTCGGTTATAGTGAATGTGTAGGGACCGGCAAAATTGGTTCAGTATAGCCGGAGTTCATATATCCGTATAGTGAACGGGCACTTCAATTTAATAATTGTTCATTATATCCAAATATTTCACTATAAGTTCAGCTAAGCCAATTTAGAGCACTGGGTAATGGGGATTTACTTGAGACCATTTGATGAGCGCAGAATCCAACTTTTGATAGTTACCGTATGGTCAGATTCGACATAGTTTTTTTCTCTCTCTCTCAATCACCAAGATATGCGCACTTCTCATTACATCATTGTCACCCGAAATAAATGGGCAAACACCTGCATCCTGTAAAAATAAATTTACAAAGGAAACAACTTTTATGACAAGTTTAGACTTTTAGTAGTCATTTTACTTATCGACTACGGACAACACAGTAGTTTTCATGTCATGATGTTGTCATGAATTTTCAATTCTAAAAAATCCAGTCTTCCTTTTATTTGCCGTGTCTAATTTTTTCACCTGCTTTGGTTACAATGTACCGTACATTGACATTGCCGTGAGGAATTATAGTTCTTATCGAAGGATCGGTTGAAATCGTCCATAGAGAGGAAGGTGGGGCGTAGCAAAGGCTGGATTCGACGAAATGGGGGGCAGTCAAAATTTCTAAGTATTTTAAAAATGAATTCCCTGTCTTCAAAATTTTCTAAGTTTTTTTTAGGTTTTGTTTCCTCATAAACCACAAAATGACCTCTACGAAAGTTGTTGGAAATGGTGAGTGGAATAAATTTACCCTCCTGCATTTTTCTCTGTGGTCATCCAATGAGGATCACATAATTTATCGGTCATGCGGAAACTGGGTGTTCACCTTCACCTATGCCCTATGACCTAAACGGATGACCGTAGAGAAAAATGTTTGACGGAAACATTACTCCCCTCATCAACAACAACTTTTATGCAGGTCAATTTGTGGTTTATGAGAGAACATAAAACCTAAAAAAAACTTAGAAAATTTTGAAGACAGGAAATTCATTTTTAAAATACTTAGAAATTTTGACTGCTCCCCATTTGGTCGAATCCAGCCTGTGCTACGCCACACCTCCCTCTCTATGGACGATTTAAACCGGTCCTTCGATACACACTATAATTCCTTACGGCAATGACAATGTACGGTACATTGTAACCAAAGCAGGTGAAAAAATTAGACACGGCAAATAAAAGGAAGACTGGATTTTTAAAAATTGAAAATCCATGACAACGTCATGACATGAAAAATACTGTATTGTCGGTAGTCGATAGAGTTTAAGTAAAATGACTACTAAAAGTCTAAACTTGTCATAAAAGTTGTTTCCTTTGTAAATTTATTTTTACAGGATGCAGGTGCTCGCCCACTATTTCGGGTGACAATGATGTAATGAGAATATGTCGAATCTGACCATACGGTACATCGGCGTTGGCGTTTTATATTCTAAAAATTTGATATTTGAATATTAACTAATTGCTTAAATGTAACCTAATTATATTTCAACACTTTTATTATTAACTTACACCAGAAAATCTTTATAAGTCTTCTTCAATTTTGGATTTTGATTTCAAAGTAAGAGAAATTGTAGAGTTTCCAATCTTATATTTCTCACATAACGTTTGGTGAGGTGTGTTGGAAGACAGTGCAGCAATGATATCGAATATATCGTTTAAGGACAACGTAGTGCGCTTTTGGCCTGATTTTGACATTGTGAATTAGTAATTTACTTAATAAACTCAAACTCACTCATAGGTCAACATGCAAGTCCGGTGCATAGATGGGCAGGCATAAAAGTATAAGGAACAGTAGTAGCAAATGGTCTCATTACGGAATTCAGACATATTTCACTATAACCGGACAAAATGACTCTGGGGACCGGTAGGTTTGGTTCACTAAGGCCGGAAGTTCAGTATAGCCGATTTCATTATAGCCGGACTACTTAACACATAATCTCCCATTTGCTTGGCAGGGACCGGACAGTGTGGTTTGCTATAGCCGGAGTCACTATAGCCAAACTTTACTGTACTCTCGGATTAAATAGCTGTGAATACTGACTGCGCAAAAAAATTCAAATTTTAACCAAATTCTAGACATTTGCACGAAGATTTTATTTGGGATAACAGAATATTTTTACATAATCCTTAATTAATATTATATGTTACTACTGCTTATGAATGAGGCTAAGTTTGGCAAATAATGAATTTTTTTTTGGTAATAATAAATTTCTCACCAATATTATGTATTTATTTGTTCTTTATATCCCAAGAACAAAACCCTTTATATAAACTCCTCTCCTTATAATATAAACCCATCTAATCAAAAATCAATCCCTCAAAAGGTATAACTTTGGTAAGGTCAAGGTACTTTGTTTCTTTGATAGTCCCATTTTGGTTTCTTTGTTCTTTAGTAATTTTTTTTAGTATAGAGTGGCACCTTGCTTTCTTTAAGTTTCTGACAATTTGTCGCTAACAAGATTTAAAAAAAAAGTGCTGATGCAAGTGAAGGCTGCTAATTTGTTAATTTAGATTATGAAAATGCAAATGTACATGGTTTAAATTTTTTTTTAATTTTGGTCAATGAAATTAAATCATAGAACATTTCCCCTCAAAAAGTCACATTATCTAATCCCTAAAATCATTATTTATTATTACCAAAAAAGAAAAAAAGTTCATTATTCACCAAACCTAGCCTCATTCATAGGCAGTAGTAACATATAAAATTAATGATTAAGGATTATGAAAAAATATTCTGTTATCCTAAATATAGTCTTCGTGCAAATGTCCAGAATTTGGTTAAAATTCAAATTTTTTTGCGCGGTCAGTATTCACAGCTATTTAATCCGAGAATACCTAAAAAATTTTATTCATAAATTTCAGGTTATTTTTTTACTCGCATGACGAAAAGCAGCAAATTTTAAGAAGCCATTAGTACTTTGGGATTCACAAATTCATTGAGCTTTCAAAATTTACGCTAAATAAATCGTCGCAGAGCGTGTGCGCAGTAGCCAATTTTTTTTTCATTTGAGAATTTTTGATTTTTGATACATGTATTTCAGCTGAATAAAGTATCTTCTAACTTAACTTTATTAATATAAATAATAAATAACAATACCTAAACGTAGAAAAGGTATAGTCCTAGATTTATCCATACAGGAAAACCTCTATTTCCAAAACCAGATAACTCAACCCCGTCTCACCTCACGTGGCGGTTACCATAAACATTCAAATAATGTGGCGGGCTAATTTATATAATTATTTTGTGGATTATTATTACTAATTTAATTAAGTTAATTTAATTATTTCTATGGATAAATCCAAACCACTTAAACGTTTGTCATTGTATACAAAGCAGCAAGTAT
>NIPM01000150.1:337174-353948 GCA_002738285.1 Holacanthella duospinosa | reverse complement strand
AAAAAAAAAAAAAAAAAAATTTTGAATTCCGTTGACCGTTACGCAACACTTTACGGTACCTGAATGTGAGGAGGGGTGGAGTGAACTTGATTTAGCCAATCAGAGCGAGTTCGGGAAANTTACGGTACCTGAATGTGAGGAGGGGTGGAGTGAACTTGATTTAGCCAATCAGAGCGAGTTCGGGAAATAGAGGTTTTCCTGTATTAGGAATAGGAAGGATATTAGATTTTGAATTTTTGTTTACTTGGAGATATCAGGGTCAGAATTTTGTCAAAGCTGCCATTATTGTGTTGCAAACACATTACAGATCTGTCTTGTCCGTCCGTCTGTCGGTGCTCTAACTCAAAACTAATTGACGGGCATTACCCAACCACGCGAATTATCTGACCCCTGGCATTACCCGACCACGGGTATTACCCAACCCCAAGCACAACCCGACCCCTGGCATTACCTGACCCCGACCATTACCCAACTTCGAGAATTACCCGGCCGCGTGTATTTCCCGACCTCGGCCATTACCCGACCTCGGGCATTAACCGACCCATGGCAATACCCGACCCCAAACATTACCCAACTCAGAGCATTACCCGGCCCCGTGTATTTCCCGACCAGGGCATTACACGACCCCTGGGTATCAGGCGACCTCGACCTTAAAGTCATAGTGGTAAATTTCAATTTCCATTACATGGGACCCTCCCAGAAAAAAATGGAAAAGGAAAACGCTCCGCGTAAGAACAATTGGGAAAAGATGACCCTTCACGTAGGGTCCGGCCAGACAGAAAAAAAAACCCTGAAATAAAAGCAGTCACCCACATTTCACCACTAATAGTTTTTCATTCATTCAAACGTTTCGAAGAAAAATACCACCTTCCCACGTGATTAAAAATAGACCCCACCCCCCGGTGGACATTTGGGGTTTACTCCTATGCTTAAAGTATGCTAGGCATTACCCGAGATCGGGCATTACCCTACCCCAAGTATAACTCGAACCTGACATTACAATATGTCAAGCAATACCCGAGCCCGGGCATTAGCTTATCCCAGACATTACCCGACCCGGATCTTATGCAACCCTAAACAATCCCCGACGTTTGGAACAACCCAACCCCGACTTTACTCAACACACTAACAACCTAACAACTTATCATTACCCGATTCCGGGCATTACCCGACCTCTGGCAATACCCCACTTCTGGCATTACCCTGCCTCGGGCTTTACCAGACATCGGGCATTACCCGGCGAAAGTAACAGTAGGGATCCCCTACTTACTAACAAAATTCTTAACCAAAGTTCATTCCTTCTGTTTGAAGATAGCATTTTGGAAGAAGTCAAATTTTGCGATCCACACTTTCGCTAAAGTAAGATCCAGAGAATGGAGTCAAGCAAGGAAAAGAATGATTTTCCTCTTGGTGTTTAGATAAAGTTTGTATCAACAAAGGTAATGACGGAGAGTGTAATGGGGACAGCACGGTGACGGTACGGCAGGGTTAGGGAAAGTTTGGATAAGGGATAATGAGAGTTTTGTCGTTAACGACGCAGTGGTGACTGATTCAGAAATTAATGGAAACGGTGTATTCTCTGCAATCAAAAATGTCAGCGATGTCAGCGCCAGAATGCATTCGAAAATCACAAACTCGGATGATGGAATCAGGACAAATGAGTTTGAACACTCTTTACACCATGTTCATACATTGTTGCGAGAAAACAATATTCTACTCAAAGAATTAAATCATAATGTTATCATAATGTCCAGAACTTGTAATCAGATGTTAGATGCATCAGTTGATGAGGACCAAAGAAGTATTTCAAAAAGTATGAGTAGAACAGACGACACCACTACAACACAGCAATACTTGAAGAAAGATAACGTGGTGCTAGTAAGAAAATCTTTGAAAGAAAATTATATAGGACAGCCGATGAAGATATGTCGAATAATATACAGCAAACCAAGAAAAATGCTTTGAGCATGATCGATGGCACAATTGTTCCTGGCAACTACTTTCTTCACCAACTGTTAATTTGAGGCAATGTACTAAGAGATGGATGAGTTTCAAAAAAACATCCAAAAATTTCACTTTTCAAAAAATCATAACTTTTGTTTTAGTGATCGTAGTCTTGATTTTTTTACCGTGTTTCACTACATACTTTTGGATGGTCTTTTTGAAACTGCTAAGACTTTCCCCCCAAAAAAATCCAGTCAAAATGCTGTTGACCATCAATTACTAAGGCACTGCTTCCCCAGCAAAAGAGCATGGGCCAAAAGTATCTTCCAATGCCTTAGCTATTTGCACGTCCACTGTAGAAGAGAGTGAAAGGTCGAACTTTTCCTTTCACACAGAGTGAAAGAAAAGGGAGTTCACATTCCTTTTCATTAGAAATATGAAATGAGAAAAGGAAAGGACCCTTCCGTCCTTTTTTTAAAGCAAGAATTAAAAAATACGAGCCTTATTTTGTTTCGGAGGATAGTAAGTGAGCTATCGACTGGAATTTATATTTCTTTCACTTTTTGAACTCATTATTTTTCGCTAGTTGAGGTTTATAGTTAAGTTTCCAAAACACCCATCTCGGCTCCTATGCATAATTGGGCAAATCCAGCATAAGGGGTTGGAAGGGCGGGGAAATGATTTTGTATGTTTTAATTGACTCAATGCTACTGTTCTGCATGGTTCCCGAATTGCAGGGAGCAGAGCCAGGTGAATCAATACCACTGGCTCTGGCCCCCAGAAAATGGGAGCCAGCTCAGGAGCCATGGCGCTGGCTAATTGATATTTAGGAGCTGGCTGACGAGCCATTACTCTGGCTTCTATAAAAAAATTATTCCTTTTGTGATATATTTGGGCTTCCAAACTGTGATTATTAAATTTTGATTACCTTTGTACAGGGTGAACCAACTTAATCCGGGCCTTCCTTCTTCGCCTTTCACCAAAAATGGCTTGGGGTAGGAGGTACACAAATAGTAATAAATGGAGGTGAAGTTAGCCGACTAATTTAAAGTGATAGCGGCCGGGATAGAAATTCTTGCAATGGCAACTAAAGTCTTATTCAAAACACCTGAAATATTTGTTTAAAAAATGCAGAACAGAATGAAAACTAAAGATAGCAATTGAACAGTGACATACTGTGAGTACGATTTCTTAATTCTCATTTTTCTCGGACCAATCCTAACTTCCGACATGTAGAGAAGAGTATGAAGGAATAAAAATACGATACTAATCCCTATCAATCCGTTGGCGATTCAAGCAAAACAAAATTTAATTTATTGTAAAGTTCACTGAACAATTAGCCTTAATATCCACCAAAATCAATTGAAAACCAGGTTGTAGAGTAGAACAGATTAGGTGCTGCATCGGCGAATCGATTCAGCAGTCTGGTACGTCGTGTCATTGGCAGATTTGAATTATCTCCGCATAGGGGTAACACTGATTAAAACCAATTATAATGTAGTGTCCCGCCACTCAATCGTCAGCCCGAATTCATTCTATAACCGTCTAACTTGTTTACATTGTTGTAATTGGTTTCTCAATAGAAACTTTAATTTGTCTTTTCAACAAGGGATGGTGATCTAGAACATCAAACGTCCGACTGTTTAAAGTCTACCATCGCCCTAATTAAGCCGAATAAATTACTTCAAACGAGTCTGAAATGGGAATTCAAGTTTTGGAATATACCTTACTAGCCCAGAGATTCGCGAACTACACCTAGGTATCCATACCAAAACCTGTAATTACGCTAGCAGTCAAACAAAAAAGCATTTTTTATAGTTTAAAACTGTTTTTTCTTTGTTTCATTTTTGTTTGTTTTGATTACACTAAACTCAAAAAACGAACAAATGACTTAATAAACAGAGATGGGCGTTTTTTCTCTTTAGAGCGTTAACGTCTCTTTCTCCCAGTTGGTAAGCCTGACATGACTAATTTTGTTAGTTCACTACTCAACTATTGAAAATACAGGAGCTGAATATAAACTAATGGAAAAGTATGATTCGTTTTTCAGGATTGACATTGAATTTAATTCAAGGTAAACCCTAAGACTATGAACGAGTTAGAATAAACAGACGATAAAAGTTTCAATGAATCATCGTGCGCATTCCTGCTTTTGTTTGAAACAAAGTATAAAAAACACAGCGTAGTTTAAAAAGTTTTGAACACTGTTTCAAACATGCGTGTTTTTTGTGCCAACCTTGCTGGCAGTAGTAGATAGATTGACCTTAGTGGAGAACTGAAAGGGTTCCCCACTAAGGTCAATCAAACACCTTTACTCAAGGAGTTGGCTGGACGGTTCTGCGCGACTTAGCTAAAGCGTGCATAGGTATGCCCTACCCTTGATCTGCAAAATAAAGTAACTATT
Organism: Holacanthella duospinosa; assembly: GCA_002738285.1. NCBI lineage: Eukaryota > Metazoa > Arthropoda > Collembola > Poduromorpha > Neanuridae > Holacanthella > Holacanthella duospinosa. Next base: position 349,600 of record NIPM01000150.1, on the reverse strand, counting down.
TACATCAAGGTTAAGGGATTGAGGAGTTAAGGCTTCACTTGAAGCCTACAGATGAAGTCACTATCCTCCTCAAAGCCTTACCTTGATGTAAACAGTTACTTTAATTTGGAAAATGAAACCAAAGTAAGGGTACGAGGGAGAGAAGGGACTTTAAATTATTGTAAGGTTACTTACAGATTAAGTGTCTTCCTCTCTCCCTTGTCTCCTCACTTTGGGTTGATCTGCAAAATAAAGTAACTATTTACATCAAGGTTAAGGGATTGAGGAGTTAAGGCTTCACTTGAAGCCTACAGATGAAGTCACTATCCTCTTCATACCCTTACCTTGATGTAAACAGTTACTTTATTTTGGAAAATGAAACCAAAGTAAGGGTACGAAGGAGAGAAGGGACTTCAAATACTTGAAGGTCTAATTATAAATGAAAATTGTGTATAAGAAATTCTTACATTTTTTAGACTTCAGCGTTAGTTCTCTTGCAGTTGATTTTTATTTTATTCTTGCTTGCTTGTTGGTCTCTCTACACGCGCTAACTTCATTCCCTCCTAATTTTGAATTTCGCGCAACTCATATGTTGTCTCAAATTTGTTTTGGTGAAAGCGACTTTCTACGGCCCGGATTAAGTTGGTTCATGCTGTACATGAAGTTACAATTGTTAAAACTAAGGGTGGAATCCACAATGGCTAAAACCTAACACACAGCTCCGACTCAGGCTCAGTTTGGTATTCACAAAAACCAAAAGTTCGGGTCGAGTTTGATTCTGATCGGCAGACTAGAATCCAAGCATCAATCCGTCGATCAGATTCAGTTTGCTATGCAAAATGAAAAAGTTTTCCGAGATCAAGGTTTAAAAAGTGATCCGGTTCAATGTTTTCCAAACCAGGCAGTTGGGTAGGTTCAGAGGAAAGATTATTAAAGATTTTACTTCGAGATTTCTTTAAACAATTACATTTAGCTAAAAAAAAATGATTTTAACTAAAATATTAGTTAAAATATTTATTTTTTCAATTAAAATTTCAGGAAATTAACAAATTTAGTTGCGAATCAATTTGGCCCCGGCAATTAATTTCTTCAAAAATTTCAAATAAAATTCCATAAACAAACACATGTTACTTAAACACATATTTGGTTCTAGAAATGTACCAAAAGTTTCGGATTGATTTGACCAAGGTAATTTATTTACCAGTCAAGATACCCGATCTCGAACCCCAATGCCGACCACGAAAATCTACGACACAGCCCAGCACCCGGTATAACTCGGAAAACATTGTAACCTACGTGTGCTACTGATTTGAAACGAAAAAACACAGCCAAGACAGCAGTGAAGTTCGCTTATAAAAGCTCGGCTCAGCCAGCAGTGCAGTTCGCTTATAAGAACCCCGCTAACGAAATCAGCTATACTGAATTCTTAGATTTCCGACAAGTGCCGGCATCGGCAATTATTCAATGTAAACAGCTAACCTAACTTAATCTAACCTAACAACCTAAACCTAACACTAAAAAACTAAACAACACTAACAACGTAAACTAACAGTAACAACTGAAACCTAACACTAACAACCTAAAACTAACACTAACAACTTAAACCTAACAACCTAAACAACTTAAAACTAACATAACAACCTTAACCTAATCTAATAAACTACACGTAACACTAATAACCTAAACCTAATCTAGCAACGTAAATCTAATCGAGCAACATAAACTTAACATAATAACCTAAATCTAACACTAACAACCTAAACCTAACCTAACAATAGTAATGGACTGTAGTAACTGCAGCCCATTGCCAGGTAAGCTTTAGGTTGTTAGAGGTTTAGCTTAGGTTGTTGGCTTAGGTTAGCGTAGGTTGAGGTTGTTAGATTAGGTTTAGCTTGTTAGGGTTACATTTGAGTTCTTAGGTTAGGTTTTTGCATCGGATAATTACCGAGGTCGGCACTTGTCAAAAACCTAACTCAGTATAGTTGAATTTGGTCAGTGAAATTGACAACTTATAAGCGAACTGCACTGCTGTCCAAGCTGTTTCCATATTTGAATTATTATAATTATTATAATTAATATAATTAATATAATTATATCAAAACATTCTAACTGCGCATTCTCAAGCGTGAACCTAGTATCAGATTCATGCTTGAACTCGGATCGGTCGAGCCGCGACCACATTTCTATTGTGGATTTGATGTTGAGTCTTACCAGAGGATCAGGCTCAAACTCGGTTTAGTAAAATCTCCGCTCAGGCTCAAATTTCAACTCTGATTGTGGATTCCACCCTAAGTGTATGCTTCCCTTAACACCCAAAACAATTTCAATAAAAAAATTAAGCTTTTTTATCCTCGTTAACAAGCAATAAGAAAAAGAAAAATTAAATTTAAAGGGTAGAGAGTGGGATGTGCAAATATGACAGCATTTATAGCAATGCTTATTCCTGATCCAAACTTACTTTTTCCGCTTTGTTCTATGAGTAATGCACAGTATTATTATTATTGCATTTTTAGTAATTTATGAAGTTGTCTTGCAAGAAACTGAACGTTAAAACTTCCCAATGATACCCTACTTTAAAAAAATTTTTGGTCAAGTCTTACTCTGAGTCACAAATCATTGAAATAATTATGGCCAAATTTCCAACATATTGTACTTTTTCATTTTCGAACTCGAGTCACTGTGAGCTCATGATCGAAAATTTCAGTGACATTTCCAATGAAAAGTGAGCTCGAGTTCCTGAGAACTCTGTTCACTAGTCGAAGTGACCCAAGATTACAAATAAGACCATATGACTAATGTACTTTCACATTCAAATTTAATTTTGAAGTTGCTCTAAAGTGAACAAAAAGTGAATTATTGTTCTTGTATAGTTATTCTTAGGAAAGACTGATACTGAAACTGAATTGATAGTTACTGTATTGCAAAATTAAAATTGCGATACATCAAACAAGCGGTTATCTAGTACTTCCGATATTTTGTCATGTGCTCAGAACAACATATCAAACTATTATTCAAATTGAAAGTGCAATATAACTTCCAGTTCCTTTCATGTCACGAATCTTGGTTGAATCACCATAGTGGGAGCAAAAAAAAAATAATTTTTAATGTTTTTTTTTCGTTTTTTTTTTCGCATAGAAATCCGATTCAGGACATTCTGAAGCGATTCTGAAAAAATTTTGAAAATTTTTTTTTCGAAAATATTCTAAGTACAAAATTTGAATTTTTTTTTTGACGCCTGTTGTATACTTTATCAGTTCGTTGCTACGCCATCGTTTACTCCGTTCGTTATTTTTTCAATATATACAGAGATAACCAAATTAACCCGGGCCTTCTTTCTTCGCCTTTCAACAAAACTGGCTTTGGGCAGCCGGCACACAATTAGTAAATGGAAAAGAAGTTAGCCGACAAATTTTTCAATTTATTTGTTCAAGTTGAACAATGAAAAACAGTCATACACATTCATACAAATTGATAATGATTGAAAAATAAAAATACTATCATCAAAATCATCCATTTAGTCACTATCATCCAAATCAATTTTGGAATGAAAAACATAATGACATGAAGGTTTTTTCGATTGATCCCAGACCAATAATGTGGATAAATTTTATTTTTTCAAAATATTCCTGTGATTGACCTGAAGGGAGTAAGGAAGGGAGAAGGGCACATTAGATTCCTTTTAATCAACTTACAATCTGATGTCCCTTCTTCCTCCTAACTTCCTTAAGTTCGGTCTCAATCAGAAAAACAAATAATGAGCGATGAGGGAATACAATTGGTCACCTTAACCTCTCACGTCGTGTGGTCACCGCAGAGAAAAAGTTTGTAAGGAAAAGTTACTCGCGTAATTGAATTGAACTTTTGTAGAGGTCATTTTATCGGTCATATATTAACATAAAATTATTTTCTACTTTTAGAAAAATTTCGAGATGTAGAATCTAATGTTAAATAGCTATGAAATTTTCGCGCTTCATTGAGGTCGAATCCAACCACTTTTGACCTCAAGAGGTCACCACAGAAAAAAATGTCATTAAGAAAAGTTGGTCAATGAAACATTCTAAGTAACATTTGTAGAAGTCATTTGTTACTCAAGATAAGTTGATATATCGATACAAGAAATTTTTCAAAGTACATGACCCAAGACGTAGTGACCACTTAAGGTCACCAGAGAGATAAATTGTACTAAGAAAAGTTGTTCACCTGCTGATGCCAAACAAAATTTGTAGAGGTCATTTGGTCGCTCAAGAGGGACACATAACACGGTTCTGAAATTTTTTTTTGAGCCCCCTTTGGTTCAATCCAACCGCCAAATTCACTCCCTCCAAATTTTTAAATTTGCGCTATTTGTTTGCTGTCTCAATTTTTTTTTGATGAAAGCTACTTTCTACGGCCCGGGTTAACTTGGTTACCCCTGTACTTTGTCCATTCGTTGTCGGATGATTTTTTCTCGTTACTTTCTTTGCTCGTCGTCACGAGAATTGCTAGGAGAAAGTATATAACGGACTTTAAAAAAATTTTTGTTTTGTCTTTGCGTCATCGGTGTCTTTCGAAAAAGTTTAAGCAGTGTCAACTTTTCGGAAGAAAAAGGTTGTATTTTGAAATCAAAACAATTGATATTTAAATTTTTTAAACTCTGTTGGCATGGCACAAAAGTTAAAAAATAATCTTTTTAACTTTTTAAAACGCAAAGGCAACACATCAACTAAATAAAGTATACAACATTTTTACTTTGTCTGGTTGTTGTCAAAACAATAACCAAACAACATTCTGAGAAAGTATATATTGATTCTCTGTTCTTCCCTATGACAATTCTCGTGGCAAAGCACGAAAAAAGCAAAGTATACAACAGGCGTAAGTCCAAAATTTTGATTTTGGGTTCTATTATAACCCAAAAAAATTCTTCTACAAAAGTTGGTCAAAATGAAAATCTGAACTTTCCCAAATAACAATTTTCTCCGGTGACCCATTCAGGTCAAAGGTCAGATAAATTTACATTGCACTGATGAGTAAATTTTTTTAGTACGGGAAGGGTAATTTTTTTTTTGTAAATTCCCCCCCCCCCCTTTTTTTTTTCGTATAGAAATCCGTTTTAGGACATTTTGAAGCGATTCTAAAATTTTTGTGTAAATTTTTTGTTAGAAAATTTTTTAAGTTCACTTATTTAACAATAAGTCTAAGTAATTTAGGTTTAAAAAATAATTAAAAAAAACCGACGTTTGAACTGTACAGAATCGTAAATTTCCATAGGGTTTTGCCACTCTTTGAATCTAGAAATTGGGACTGACCTTATTAGAAACCTCCTGATTTTATTTTGAAACCTGGTAAACCTATCAAGTCTGAGTTGATTAACCATTGTTACAAGCTATCAAGATCACTTCTCGAATCTACCAGCTGGGGTGGTTCAGAAATTCTCACTCGAGGTAGTTTCGACCTCGAGTTATACAGTCATTAGAAATTCGGAATTCACTGTTACTCTCGAAGTGAACATCATCGTGAACCCGAAATCCAAATAAGTTCAACTCCAGTTCACTTTAGTCATCGGAAATTTGTGTTATTGACTTTGACTGCTAAAAGGAGGTTCCAAAGTCAAAAGTCATGTATTGGAAATTTGGCCCTAAGTATTCCAATTGCGCTACTGACTCTGAATAGCCATATCAACTTATCCATATCACTCCCTTCTCCCGTTAAGTACCGTAATCCTTCGCTTAGGTGCATTTATTCCGACTTCTCAGTCTTAGCAAAACAATTGATTATAGTTTCGTCTTTTACATCGTTCCACGACTGACAGACAATCTCAATACCACGAGCAAGAGTGACATGAGCAAAATTGTGCCCTTCGTAAAGAAATTTTATAATTAATTTCGAATAATAGCATTTAAGGGAATTAATAATACCAGCGTCAAGCGGTTGGCTTTTGCTCGTACTATTGGGAAGCAAAAAAAGTAATTCTACATTAATGTAATTTTGATTGTACCAAATGTGACCAGAAAAATTATCCAAAAGTAAAAGCACTTTCTGGTTCACTAGCTTCATATCAGCATTCAATGTTTCCAGTTAATCCGAGGGCTTGGGGTAGACACAGGAGGGCTGCGTCATCCCACGGGAGAGCTACGGGAACCCACGGGAGAAGTGAGGGAAGTTACAGGAAGGCTGCGTGAAACCACGTAGGGAGGCTGCGGGAACCCACTGGAGGGCTGCTAGAACCCACGAGAGGGCTGAGGGAAGCTACAGGAAGGCTGCGGAAACCCACGGGAGGGCTGCGGTAACCCATGAGAAGGGTGCGGGAACCCACGGGAAGGCTGCGGGATCCCACTGGAGGGATGAGGGAAGTTACAGGAGGGCTGCTGGAACCCATGGGAGGGCTGAGGAAAGCTATAGGAAGGCTGCGGAAACCCATGGGAGGGCTGCGGTAACCCATGGGAGGGGTAAGGGAACCCACGGGAGGGCTGCGGCAACCTATGGTGGGGCTGAGGGAACCAATTGGAGGGCTGCCGGAACCCAGTGGAGAGCTGTGGGAAGCCACGCGAATGCTGCGGGATCCCACTGGAGGGATGAGGGAAGTTACAGGAGGGCTGCGGGAACCCATGGGAGGACTAAGGCAATCCATTGGAGAGCTGAGGGAAGACAAGGAATGGGTGAGAGATGCTATAGGAGGGCTGCAGGAACCCATGGGAGGGCTGTGGGACCCCACGGGACGACTGGGGAATTCTACAGGAGGGCTGCGGGAACCTACGGGTGGGCTGCGGGTACCCACAAAATGGATGCGAGAAAACAAGGGAGAGCTGCGGGAAGACACGGAAGGGTTGCGGGAACCGGTTAATTTTTGCTCAGATTTTGTATTTGAATGCAAAGCGGCAACATCGCAGTTCAGAATCGTTGACTGGACGTTTTTCCAGTCGTGCAGCATCCAAGGTATACTAAATCTATTATCCACATTGGCATGGAGTTTAAAAATTTTCTATTTATTAAGCCAAATTGATGACCTCTTGAGGTCAATGAAGATGGTCACCACAAACTCCTAGAAATGTAGAAAAATAAACTTTTCTATAATTAAGAATTTTAAAATGACCGTATAAAAATCAGTTCGCATAGTGTGTTAAATAATGTATTAAGTTAAAGAGTAAGCACCGGTGTTTTTTTTTTAAAGGAGTTAAACTTGGTACCCGTGGACTGGGCGTAGAATGTTCGTTGCGCAATTGGAATAATTACTGTATTGGAAATTTGGCCCTTAGTTATAGAATTAATAATCGAGAAAAATAAACAAAATCTAACGCACAAAAGTAACTATTTCTTGAAATGTTGAAATAAATGAACCTAAGTTTTTAATTAACTTAAATAAATATATTGTAGCAGTTTGTAATTATGTTAAATAAAGTTGATACAAATTTTGGAACACCCACTCACTGTTCGCAGTATTGCTCATCAAGTCCATGATTCACACTCGGAGTCGGCAGTCTTTAGATGAATCTGACTTCTTTGCTGTTGGAAGTCATTCATGACTCTTTTCCAACCTACGCAAATGAGCAGATCGAACTTAATTTCTTTATTTTCTCATTTACTTTCACTGTTAGAAAACTTTTTGTTTCAGATTGTCATCCACAATTTTAACTTTTCTATTATTTTATGATTGCGAAGTCTTAAGGTTGACCGACTCCCAAAAATCAAAGATTCAAAGTCATCAAGACTCCGTCGGCTCCCAAACCTGACATATTCAGAGTCATTCCTCGAGTGTCAGTGACAAAGACTCAGCTGAAACTATTGCTTAAAACCAATTAGTTACTGCTAAAAATGGATAAAGTTAGGTAACCTAGTACTATACATGCGGAAATTCTTTTTTATGTTTACACGAATGAATGGAAAAGGTGGAAATTTTATTATTACAATAGTGTAATATTAGTTTTTGTGCAAGAGGCACGCCAAAGCTGGATCTATAGTTGCCTTTCCCCGACCGTTTTCGAGGAAAGTGCGGTGTGGTTATAAAATTTGAATGACACAATCAGTTTTTCCCAAGGCAACTGCATTCAAATAGGTACTGAATGTTTTTAACCACATCGCACTTTCCTCGAAGCACGATGTGGGAAAGGCAACTCTAGTTTCAGCTTAAGGCTTCAAGGGGATAAAAACCCAGGCCACAGACTCCAGAGACTCATTCTGATTTTGACCTAGCTTGAGTAACTTATTTAGTCTTATCTTCAGTAGGGGATCAGAATTCTCAACAATAAGAATAGGGAAGCTCATTATTGAGCGAGTATTTGTTTGACTTAAAGTAATTGTTTTTATTAAATAAAAATTTTTCATTAACGTATTATTGTTTCAATTGTTGGATTTATTGAGTTGGGTTTGTTTATTTTGAATTTTCAAATCATAAAGTTAAAGTTTTTGATCATGTTATTTTCAATTATTTGTAATCAATTAGTTAATTGATTAACGAGTTAGTGTTAGTGACCTCTGGGAATTTCGTCCAACTAAATTAAAGTAAATTGATCGCTTTAGACCAGGATCATAACAATATATATTACGGAAAGGTAAATATTTCAAAATTGCAATTTGTACAAACTTAAAGCCTGGTTTAAACAAAAAAAAACATTAGTTTTGTGAGTTAGATTCTGTTTTTTATTAGAGATAGCAATTATCGGGTAAATTGCCCGTACAACTGGTTCGAGTAATTACCCGATTTCCCCTTTACTTTCCGGGGTTTTCGGGATTTATTTTAAAATAATTTTTTTGCGATTTTTGAATTGATACAAATAAAATATATTATTATTGATGAGTAAATATTAATTAGATAAATGCATATATTAAAACTAAAATATAAAGTTCAATAAACTATTCTGGATCGCTGTCAATTTCTGTTGAATAATAATATGCGCTGGCATCTGAATTTGAATCATCATCATTATCCCCCGATTCATTGTCTTCATCCATCTCGTTTGTATCGTTTGGAACAAATATTTCTTTCACTTTTTGAACTCCACCCACTCCAGGTTTAACTCATGTTTCGAGGGCATCCACCTCGGCTACTGATCATAGTTGGGCAAATTATGAGGAAGGGATCGGGTGGATGGAAAAATTGATTTGTATGTTTTAAATGACTCAATATTAGTGCTTTCTATGACTCCCTGTCAGAGTCACTGATTGGAATTCATGACTTTGACTCTAAATGTTGTGAGTCGATTCCTGGAGACATGACTCTTACTCCCGAGTCACGTAATACAAAATATGGAAACTCGGGTAGGAAAATCCAAAAGAAAATTTATCTATTCATTTAATAGTGAAAGTAGATGAGTAAAAATAAGTCAGATATGTTAATTTGTGCATGCTTGAAAAGAGTCATGAATCTGACTCTCAAACACGGAGTCATATTAAATGACTCCTGACTCCAAAAAATCCTGAGTCAGAGTCATGGAGAACGCTATTAAATATTCAGTCGACTCTTATTCTGGGTTACAAATCAAAATGTAATTTACTTTAAAGCTAATTTTCAATAAAATAAACATCCTTGCACAAATATAACGGGGACTGGAAGGTATTAATTTTTTTTAAGGAAGGACGGGGACGGGACGAGACGGGGAAGTATTTTTTTCTGAAAAGACGGGGACGGGAAGGGGAGGCCTTTTATTATAAGACTGGATAAAAAGTTTTTAACTAAAGACGGGACTGAGACGGTTGATTTTTGTGCCAAATACTGGTATATAGGTCACTAAATGACTCCTGACTCTCAAGATTCCTTGGAGTCAAGAGTCAGAATTAGAGTTTTGGAGAACACTACTGAGAATATGAAGTGGGTATTGTTTAATTTCATTTAGCCCAACTACAAACTGACAATATAAATAACTACTGCTATGATTGACTAATTTTTAGTGTGGGTCAGCTTTAGTAAGTTAATCAAACCTTATGTTAATTTCTGTACATTTAATAAAGTAGTTACTTTAGTCCGGAAGTTGTTTTATCAATAATTATTTTTTAAATTAATTAACTATTAACTTGTAAACCCAGAGTAAGACTCGACGGACTATTCAGTTAAAAACACAAAACCATTCCTTCATCCACCCAATCACTTATCCATAATTTGCCCAAATATGAGTCTCACCTGAGGTGGGTGCTATCGAAACAGAACTGAAACCTGGAGTGGCTGGATTTCAAAAAGTGAAAGAAATATTTGTTCCAAACGATATCATCCTCTATACAGCTAAATGTAAAGACTGTCTTGTTCACATAATAAGTTGGATCAGCCATCCTGAAAAACAAATTGATAATATAAATACTGTTTTAAATTAATAAATCTCACTTACCCGAAGAATATGTCGAGTTGCACAGACTAAAACAATATTAATTTGCGGAACAATTATTGAATAAAAAATTTGAATCAATATCAAATATTTCGCAGAATTAAGAGGTTATTGACCTATTCATTCTCATCATTCCTGAAGTGAGTATTGTTTATTATAACAAAGGTAATAATAGCAAAACTATTTAGCAACTAAATTAATTCAAAATTAATTAGTGTTTGGGAAATAAGATTTAAGAAAACAAAGCATGTCAAGGGTATCATCGTTCAATCTTGACCTAATTTTAGTGCATATGTTACCAGTTGAAGAAAACGCTCTCTCTGACTCGACACTTGTAGGAGGCATAGTTAATAAATATTCGTATACTTTTTGCAAATAAAATCCTCTTGAATTTCCTCCTTCATGAAGAGTTAATTGTTGACGTATAAGTGATCCTAATTTCCTAAGTCCGTGATTGGTAGATGGGGCTGCACTCGGATGCCATAATTCTATTTTTTTGGCCAAATTATCTTTCAATATGTCTAGTTTATTTCGTTTAGGTGTAGGTTCTTTAATTATATCTTGACTGTTCCCAATTGATTCTTCAATAGTGGCTTCACCAAAACGATATATAAGGGATTTGATTAAAGAAATTGCGTTAAGCTTAGTTAAACGTTCGAACAGGTTTGTCTATAAAAATTCAATTAATTCAGCTAGAACTGCCAGCGCATTGGTTCAATAGGTGGCTACACGAACCAACAGATGCCTGGTCGCTCATTCTCGTCGCCCAGATAATGTGTTATAATGCCAAAGCATATTTAGCAACAAAGCTGCCGATATGCATCCGAACCTGACCGCATCAACATGTCCTTACTCGCATACCCTATTTTCTGACCGAAAATTGATGACATCTTGAGGTCAATCAGCACGACCATTGCATAAATCATGCTATTCTAAGCAAGCTTGTTAAATTTGAAAACGGTAAAAAACATTTTATAAAATTTTTTTGGCCCCAGGGGCCTGTTGCATCAAAAACTTTTCACCTTTCACTTTTTGAAAAATTTGGAAAATTGAAAATTTTCTGTTGTATCAAAAGTAGTTGGCAAGGTGAAAGGTTAGGTTTTTGAAAAGTGAAAATGTTAGGTTACCTTTCAATAAAAATAATATTGTGTTGCATCAAAACATAATTGAAATATTAAAAATTGAAAAGTATCTTTACTTTTCAAGATTTTTGAAGGTTATTAGATCGATATATTCAAAAATTAAATTTTTTGAAAAGTAGAAAGTTGATTGAAATTTGAAGAACAACATGGTAAGTAAATTTACAAATTCATAAAATTTTAATAAACCTATTATAAATACAAAGTTTAATAATTATAATTTGCAGGATGAAAACTATAATTTAGGATGAAAAAGGAATTGTTAGAAATGTCACCTGAAGTTGCTGCAGAATTAGAAAAACTTGGCGCAGATGCATTACACCTACATGACCATAATCGTAAGCCAATCAGAATTAAGGATTAAATTAATTTTTATTTACTTTTTAATATTTTCTAACCAGGGTATGTTATTCATGGTGAAGAGCTTTTTTATGTATTCCGGTCTCGAAATCCGACTACTCAATCCATAATTGACATCCAAAATGATGAAGGGAAACATGTGAGAGAAGTTATGACAACTTTTTGGACAAATTTTAGCAAAATTTGGGTAAATTAGTTTGATATTAAATTGATATTGTTGGTATTTTATAAATTTTTGAACTGATTAAGTTCAATAATAATTGTGATTATCCGACAGAGAACCAACGAGAGGTGACACGGATCCACAAGTATCAATCCCTTGGAAACAATTCAGTGATGATGGTCCCTATATTCTTCTAATTGCTGAGAATACATCACTTCTTATTTCCTTTAGACATCGAAAGATGCTCTTCTGGTCCATTTACTTGCCGGAATTTAAAACTATTGAGACATAAAACTTTACCTCTGTGTCTTTGTTTGTGTAAGTATAAAATGTTTGATCGTGGACATAGACTAAAAATCAATATAAATTTTGGCCTTATTTTGACTGTGTTTAATAAAAATTGATAAGTCTGAGAAATTGTTGAAACTGAAATACATAATAATCAAAGTCCTAACAACATATTAATTAACAAGTATCCAAATTGCTTAAATAAACT